>JAQQSV010013853.1:0-12425 GCA_028646515.1 Pseudochirops corinnae | reverse complement strand
AATGAAAAAATATAAGACAATGTGAAATATATCACTGGAAAAACCACTGATCTGGAAAATAGATCCAGGAGAGATCATTTAAAAATTATTGGACTACTTGAAAGCCACGATCAAAAATAGAGCCTAGACACCATCTTTCAAGAAATTATCAAGCAAAATTGCCCTGATATTCTCGAACCAGAGGGCAAAATAGAAATTGGAAGAATTCACCAATCACCTCTTACAAAAGATCCCCAAAAGAAAACTCCTAGGAATATCATAGCCAAATTCCAGAGTCCCCAGGTCAAGAGAAAATATTACAAGTAGTCAGGAAGAAACAATTTGAGTATTGTGGAAATACAATCAGGATAACACAGTAGATCTAGCAGCTTCTACATTAAGGGACTGAAGGCCTTGGAATATGACATTCCAGAGGTCAAAGGAGCTAGGATTAAAACCAAGAATCACCTACTCAGCAAAACTGAGTATAATGCTCCAGGGAAAAATATGGTCATTCAATGAAATAAGAGGACTTTCAAGTATTCTTGATGAAAAAACCAGAGCTGAACAGAAGATCTGACTTTCAAATACAAAAAGCTGAGCTCAATCTTGAAGGAAGCCAAGGAAGGGACAGAGACAGAAGTGAGGGTGTGAGCATTCTACGTATCCAGGAAACCAGTGTAAAGTTATAGAGAAGGGAGATATAACATGCTGTTAAAGGGACAATAAGTAGTGGGCAGAATGGTTAAACTTGGAAGAGTGTTTGGTTGTTAGTAATATATTCAAAAACAGGTAAGAGGCCAGGTTGGAAAAGCTTTATGCCAAAAATGATTGATCCAGAGATAAACAGGAGGTCAATGGAGTTTACTGAGTAGGAGAATGACATTTTCAGAACTATACTTTCAGGAAAATCACTTTGGCAGCTATCTGGAAGATGGATTTAAGTGGTAAGAGACTTGAGGCAGGGGGTTTCTCTATCTCTCCAATTAGAAACTATCACAGTAGTCCAGGCAAGAATTTGTAAGGGTAAGAGTGATATTTATGTAGGTGGAGAGGAGGGAAAGTATGTTGGAAATTTTGTTGAGAACTATATTACACTAACTAGTGACTGAATATGTTACTGAATATGTGAAGTGAAGGAAAATTAGGAGGCAAGGATGACAAAAAAGGTGAGAGCATAGGTGACTGGGAGGATGACTGTGATCTTGCCAGTAATAGAGACATTCAGAAGAGTGGTAGGTTTAGGGGAAAAGATAATGAATTCTAAATTGTATATGTTTGACATGACCCATGTTTTCCTGAAGCAGCTTCCTTGACTTCTCCCATACAATCTGACTGACCTCAGTTTTTCTGACATAGCCTCCTTGTCTAGGAAGTATTATAAAAGGTCAAAGCTTCTTATAGTAAGGACTCTCAGATCTGGTGGGTGTCAGACCACGTGAGTCATCCTACCTTGATGATGACCAGACAAGTTTCTAGGTGGATATGAGGATAGAGAAGCTAAGTGTCACTGCTACTATATCCTGGCTGCGCAGACAAAGTAAACCTCCTTTGTCCAATGACTCACAAATGCCTCGTTTCATCCCAAAATCAAACTTGAACTAACATGTTGAGTCTGAGGTGCCTGTGGGACTTCTGGTTGGAAAGTCTCAATGAATATTTGGTGATATGAGACTGTAGTCTCTTGACCTATGGAAATTGATGAGATCACAAAGTGAGAGTGTAAAGGGGCTAGTGAGTATGATATAGATGAAAATCTAGCAAAGAAGACTGAAAACAAACAAGAGCAGTTAGAAGATAATCAAGAGAAGAAAGAGTATACAAGGAGAGATTAACTGTCACATGCTGCAGGGAATAAAGAAAGACGAGAAAAAACCATTAGATTTGGCAGTAAAGAGATCACAGGTTGGGTATGGTGGTACAGGCCTAAAGTCCCTGCTGCAGGGGAGGATGAGACTAGTGGATTGCCTGAGTTTGGGAGCTCTGATCTGCTGTAGAACTAAAGTTGATTGGATGTATAGACTAAGTACCAATATAGGGAGCCCTGGGGCCATCAGGCTGCCTGTGAAGGGGTTAGACCTAGGTTAGAAAAAATAAAAGTCTCTGGGCTGATCAGTACTGGGACAGGTCCCATGTGTGGCTATATTTCCAGCCTGTATGAGATGGGGTATCTAAAATTTAAAAAAAAAATTAAAAATAGGGAAAAGGGAAAGAGAGGGAGGTATAGACAGACAGACAGAGATCATAGTTAACTTTGGGGAGAATAGTTTCAGTTTAATGATGAGCTTTGAAGTCAAATTACAGAATATTTAGAAGAGAGAGGTACTTTGAGTAGAGATGCCTTTTTCAAGAAATTTAGCTGAGAAAAGGAGTAGAGATAAAGGACGGTACCTAAAGTGCATGGTAAGATCTAGTGATGGTTTTTAAAAAATAAATTTATTTATTTTTAGTTTTCAACATTCATTTCCACAAGATTTTGAGTTCCAAATTTTCAAATTGGCTAGGAGCAAGTGTTGTGTTGTACTCCTTAGGCAGGAGGTGGCACTGGCAATGTTCAGAAATCTGGAAAGAAGTAAAACGCTAGAAGATGCTGTGTCTAGAGCTACCACCGAATACAATCTGGCCTAAAAAATGTAGGGAGGAGGTGGAATGTGGTTAATAAAAGCTTTCTGGTCCATTAGATAAGTAAGATTTAGAAATAGCAGCTTAGTGTTTGATAATGCCTTATTCAAAATCAAGACTCCTGGGAAAACCAGAAAGCAGTCTGTTGAAAAAACTTTCTATCAATCTCTTATGTTTTACATAGCAATAAATTTCAAAGTATAAAAGATGTAAATATAAAGTAACACCAAATAAATTAGAAGAGACTGGAAGGTTGTATCTTAACACAATTATGAATATAGGAAAAATTCATAACTAGACTATGGACAGAGAAAGTCTAAAAAATAGATCATCTTGGTTATAAAAAATTAAAAAGCTTTCACAGAAATGAAATTAGTGATGCTAGAATCAGAATATATATAGCTCTGGGGGTTGGGAGGTGGAGAATCATTGTTCCAAATATCTCTGAAAGAAATCTGACATCAAAAATTTTTATGTACTTGACATGAATTTCAAGATCATTTAAGAGTCATCCTGTGGTAGACTAATTAGAAAAGAACAATTTTCTAAAGAACAAATAAATAATATCAATAACTACCTGAAAAAATGTTTCAAGTCACTAATGACAGAAATGAAAATTTAAATAATCACAAGGTTATCACCTCAAACACACTCAAGATAGCAAAAATACTAAAATAAGGGAAGACTCAATGCTGGAGGGGTATGGTAATACAGGTAAGCATTTATCAATAACAGAAAGTAGTGTAAATTGAGTCAGCAGTTCTGGAAAACAATTTGGTACATGTAAGAAAAGAACTGATGAACTCTGATTGCAAACTGAAGTATGACTTTCCCACTTTTTTGTTGCTTTTTTGTGGGTGACATGGCTAAATATGATTTCACATATATAATTGATATTTTCCTTGCCTTCTCAGTGGAAGAGGGGAGGGAGAGAGCAAATCTGGATTTTTTTAAAAAGAAACTATCAGTGAGAATCAGATGGAGAGATGACTAGAGAAAAAGGGCTGTAAAGGGTGGCTGACTAGCTGATACTTTGGGGATGTAAGTCAAAGTAAAGGTAATGATTGCACTGTCACATAAACAATTATGATTCATAATGCAATAAACTGAGCCCTGAAGTGACATTTATATGAGCCTAGGGTAGTCATGTTATGTGGGATCTTAAATATTTTTTAATCAGATTTTGCTCTGGATGAGAGCACTGTAGGGACACTAATAGCTTGCAAGTCCCTGAGATACTGGAATAAAATAACCCCAAGAAAGCAACAAAACCATCCCAGTCCTTCCCTACAGAATTGCATAGACCCTGGCCCTAATATCAAGCCTTAAGTCAGGAAATAGGCTATAAAAATTAACAAACAAAAAAAGAACCCCACCATAAAAAGCTATTAATAGGGATGCTCAAGACATAAACCCAAAAGAAAAGAAAGTCTCAAAAACATCTACAATCAAACCTGCAAAAGGAAAACACAGACTGGGCACAAATTCAGCTAGAATTTCTGGAAGAGACAAAGGAAGAATTTAAAAAGATGAGTTAAAAATGTTTTTGTAAATGAAATGAGAGTGCTAGAGGAAAAAATTGGAAAAGAAACGAATTATGGAAGAAAGAACTGAAAAAGGAATTTAAAGTTTAGAAAAAGAGGTTACAAAACCTTTCCCAAGCAACAAAAACCTTGAAAATTAGAATGGACCAGAAAGAAGACAAACAGAAGATGCCATTAGACAATAAAAAACAGACAAGAAATATTAAAGTCAAAAGACTGGGGCCAGGAGCGGAGGCAGGGGGAGAAGTATAAAGCATAGCAAAAATGACTAACCTGGAAAAACAGATTGAGGAAAAAACATCCAAGAATAATTGGACTAAATCATGACCAAAAATAGTCTGGATATCTTTTTTTTCAAAAAAAATCTTAAAAGTCCTCAGATATCTTAAAACTAGAGGGCAAAGTGGAAATAGAAAGAATTCTCCAGTTACCTCCTTAAGGAAATCTCAATATGAGATAACCAATACCCAGAGCCCTCAGGTCAAAAAAAAAAAATCACAAGCATCCAGAAAGATGTAATTCAAGCCCTATGGTGCCACAGACAGGACTGCACATGATTTAGCAGCCACCATTATGAAGGAGTGGAGAGCTGGGAATACCATTTTACAGAAGGCAAATTCCCAGCAAAACTGAGTATAATTGTACAGGAGAAAATAAGAATCTTTAATGAAAAAGAGGACTTTCGAGCATTCCTGATAAAAAGACCAAAGCCATATAGAAACTCTGAAGTTCAAATAAAGGAGTAAAAAGAAACATAAGGTAAAGATGAACAAACAGTCATAACTGCCTCAACAAGGATAAACTGTTTACATGTATTCTAATATGGGGAGATGATACATGTCCTCTCTGAACCCCATCATCATCAGAGCCTATAGAAGGAGTCTAATTTGACAGAAGGCCTGGGAGTGATTCTGTTATGTCTTAAAGATCTTGGGAAAACAGAAAGGAAGGTTAGGAGAAATTATTTCACAAATCAGAGTGTACAAGCAGAAGTCTATAAAAACAAGGTGGAGAAGCAGATGACACCTGAACCTCAATCTCATCTGTACTGGTCAAAGGAAAGAAGAATACACCCACACCCACACACATAACCATAGAGTTGGATACAGTTGGATTTCACTCAATAGAGATGTAGGAGGGAAACTGGAGAAGGGAAAAAGATGAAATAGAGGGAAGGTAGACTAATGGAAAGATTAATCCTAAGCAAAACAAATTCTAACTAAGGATATAAAAAAATGTCTATCTATAGTAGTTCTTTTTGAGGTGGCAAAGAATGGAAATCTGAAGGGGTGCCCATCAACTAAGAAATTAAGATGAAGAGGATGTTTTCAGAGAAATCTGGGAATACCTGTATGGAATGAAGTAGAGTGAAGTGAATAGAACAACAACAACAACCAAGTTATACAATGGCAACAACATTGTAAAGACAAACAACTACGAAAGATTTGATTATTTGGGGTCTTCCTGGTTAAGATACTAGAGTGGTTTACCATATTCTACTCTAGCTCACTTTATAGCAGAGGAAACTGAGACAAATAGGGTGAGTGACTTGCCTAGGATCACACAGTATCTGAGGCCACATTTGAACTCAGGTCTTCCTGACTCCAGGCCCAACCCCCAGCTTAAGCTGAAGTAAAAAAGTCAGGGATAGCAATCATGATTTCAGACAAATCAAAAGCAAAACTAGACCTAATTAAAAGAGACTGAATAGCGAAACTATATTTTTCTAAAAGGTCCCACAGACAATGAATTGTATCAACACTACACATAAATGCACCAAAATGGCATAGCATCCAAATTCTTAAAGGGAAAGTTAAATGAATTACAGGAAAAAAATTAATAAAAGTATAACAGAGGAAGACCTCAATTTATCCCCTCTCAGACCTAGATAAATGTAACAAAAAAATGAAGAACAAAGTCAGAGACCTAACTAGAATTTTCAAAAACTTAGATATGACAGAGTATACCTATTCTGAGTTGTGCATGGCACCTTCATAAAAAGTGCCAATGTATTAGGGTATAAGTCCCAACTAAAATCCCACCTTTCACTGAAAACCTTTTCCTATCCCTCTTAATACGAGAGCCTTCATTCTGTTATTCACTCCCTACTTATACTTACTTTGTAACATATTTGTTTGCATCTTGTCTCCCCGATCAGATTATAAGGTCCTAGAAAGTAAGGACTGCTTCTTGCTTCCTTTTGTATCCCCAGCACTTAGCATAGTGCCTGGCACACAGAGTAGGCACTTAATCCATATTGATTGATTAACTGATAAAAACCTTACAAACAAGTGCAGAAAAAACTGAAATACTAAATGCATCTTTTACAGATCATAATGCAATAAACATATCAAGTATATGGCCTTAGAAGCAAAGATTAAAAATTAATTGGGAAATTAAATAACTTAATTTTAAAAGAATGGGGGGGTCAAAAAACAAATCAAGGAGGCAATCAATAGTTTTATTTGAGAAACTGACAACAATTTGACAGCAGAACAAAATTTTAGTATATAGCCAAAGTGGAATTTAGAGGAAAATATGAGTCTATCATCCATAAAAGAGGGAAAGAGAAAAGATGAACGAAGCGGGCATGCAAATAAAAACACTTAGAAAACTGACAAATTTTTTAAAAAAATCTTAAACACCAAAACAGAATCCTGAAAACCTGAAGTAGAAATGAACAAAACTGAAAGTTAAAAAAAAAAAAAACCACAATCCTTGAACTAATAAATATAACTAGGAGCTAATTCTGGAGGAGAAAATCAATAAAATAGACAAGCTAGTAGCTAATTTGATTTTTTGAAAGGAAGAAAACAAAATTATCAATATAAAAAATGAAAAATATTAATTCACAATCAATAAAGAAGAAATAAAGGGCAATTATTAGGAGTTATTTCACTCAACTATGTGCCAATAAAACTGAAAATTTAAATGAAATCCATGAATATAAATTGCCAGACTAATAGAAAAGGAACACTTTCACAGAAAAAGCAGTTGAATAAGCCATAAATGAAGTTCAAAGGGGAGGGAGTGGGAGCAGGGGAGAGAAACAGGACAAGATGAATTTACAGGCAAATTGTGCCAAACATTTAAAGGACAATCAATTCAAATATTGTAGAAACTCTTTGAAAAAATGGGTAAAGAAGGAATCCTACTAAATTCTTTCTTTGACACAAGTATGGTCTTGATACCTAAAACAGAGAGTCAAAAGGGAGAAAAAAAACTACAGACCAATTTACCTAATGAATAATAAGACAAAAATTTTAAATAAAATATCAGCAAAGAGACTACAGCAATATATTACAAAGAAACTAAACTATGATCAGGCTTGATTTATGCCAGAAATGCAGGACTGGTTCAATACAAAGAAAAGTCAATAATTGACCATGTTAATAACAAAACAAACAAAAATTATATAATTACTTCAATAGATACAGAAAAGGCTTCAGGCAAAATACAACATTCATTCCAATTAAAAACACTAGAAAACATAAGAATGCAGCTTTCCTTATATTGGTAAATAGTACTGACATAAAACCAAGAGTGAACATTATCTGAAATAGGGGTAAGCTAGAAGCCTTTCCTATAAGATCAGGACTGAAGCAAGTATGTCCACTATCATCATTAATAGTCACTATTGTACTATCTATTGCAAAAAGACAAGAAAAAGAAATTAAAAGAATATAAATAGCCAAAAAAGAAAAAACTGTTACTTTTTGAAGATGACAGGATGAAAGTCAACTAAAAATCTAAATGAAACAATAACTTTCAGCAAAGTTGTAAGACATAAAATAAATACACAAAAAATCATTAGTATTTCTGTATTATTACCAAAAAAATCCAGCACAAAAAGACTGAAAGCAAGATTTCACTTCAAATAACAGCGTTTAAAAAATAGTAGTGAATGGAATAAAAGTGAAAACTTCTCAGGTAACACTCCAGAAATATAAACAGAAATATAATAAATTACCAAAGACTTATTAACCTGGGCTGGGAGCCCAGGACCGTTGCCTTACTTCCCTGGTCATAAGGTGAAGTTTCTGCTAACCTTAGCTAAGTGTAGGAGGGGAAAGCACAGACCCTGCAAATTTAACCACAGGCCCAAATGTCCCAGACTTGTTTCTACTGACCACCATCTGACCAGTACAAATATAAAATTGGAAATCCTGTTGCGGAACTCTGGGCAGGTCACCATGTCCTAAAATTCCCATGGTTCATAAAATATTATCAGCTTTCATATTTATATTGATATTGTTAGAACATTTACCTTCTGCTTTCATATCTAAGTCGATACTGATGACGTATTTTGTCTGTTTTCATGTCCACTAGACACGTACCTTCTGCTTTTTGATATTACTGACATTTCACCTGCAATGCCAGCAGATTTTTGTGGTTAAGACTGTGCACCTCAGTTCCTAATTAATAGGAACAAGACAGGACAAAAGGGGGAGGGGGAAATGGGCTGGTCTTTTGGGTACATAACCAAGCTTTGCATTTTGTATTTTGCCTCTCCTACTAGACTGCCTCTGGTAGCAAGACCAACCTTCTTGCAAGAAGAAATAATTAAATAAATCATTCCTGTCTCTACTTGGAGATATCTGCTTATTTTCATTTGGGCAAGGGTCATCTTTGTCCCATAGAGTAGTTTAAAATACAAAGACACACACAGGTACTACAGAAATATGATTACAAAACTCTTTACATAAATACAGACAGATTTAAATAACTGAAGAAACATTAATTGCTCATGAACTAATATAACAAAGGCTGAACTAATATAACAACATAAATATACTATTTATGTATAATATCTTAAATTATATATTATATATAAATATATTTAAGATACTATATAAACTAAATATATAAATATATAATAAAAGAATAATACTACCTAATTAACCTAAATTAAGATTCACTTGAGCAGCAAGATGTAAGACTAAACATTTTCTTTGATCCTCTCAAATCAGAAATTATGTCCCAAAGTTAAAAGCAATTTAAGCTGTTGCTATAGTCTAGGACACCCAGAATCCAAAAGAAGGTTAAAAAAACAATAAACCCAAACTGATGAACTGACATACCCACTGACCTTGAGTTTATACCGAGGTTCCCCTCCTTCTTTTCAGTATAGTAGAAACCTCAGCTTCAAATTGCAGAAGATTGCTTAGATTGCCAGCCTACATGTCTGGTACCTGGGCAAACAACTGTACTGTAGTAAACAGTGCTATAAAGCTCTGAAATGCCATTGGTGGCCCAAGAACTAAGGAAGAGAGAATTAAGACAGGTCATTAGGATAGGGTACTGTTTTGGGGGTAAGAAGCAGGAGGCCAAGGGGGATGAAAGGGGAACTATGCAATGCTCCACTGAGCCTGAATGAAATAGCACAGCATCCAGCTAGTGCAGGTTCTGACTAACCAAAAGTCACTTGAGACAGACAGCTATGTTGGTGAACCATGGATTGCTCAGTATATGATAAGACTGAAATGCTTTGATATCCAGCCCCCGCCATGAGAGGAGACATTGTCTGAAAGTGAATAAGAGAAAATCAGGGAGTAGGATGGGGATGGGGACAGAGGGAATAAAATTATCAAAAATCTCAGGAAGATGAACACTAATATAAGCAGAAACATAAAGAAGGAAAACTAACAATAGAATGAAATATGCCCTTTAGATCTGGTAAAAAAGTTGAGGTATCAATGAATAAATCCTGTAAAACAAAGAATAATGATCCAATATTTGATGAGACATGTCTCTGCGGAACATAAGAAGAACATGGAACTACAACTCTCTGTTCCTAAGTAGTTCAAAAAAGAAATGAGAATTATAAGAACAGAATTTATGGTCTACACAGAAAAAAATAAATGGCAGTATAGAAAAATTGGAAACTGTAATGGCAAGTCTCACCAAAAAAACAAAAAAGTGAACAATAGATTGGAAATACAAATATACATTAAGTGAAAGAATTTAGAAGAAGGAAAAAATAAAAAATGAGTTCACCACGCAAGCAAAACATACTGATCTCAAAGTAGAGACAATCTAAAGGTCATAGGTCTCCCAGAAGAACATGACAGGTTAAAAAACCTTAACACACAAAGGAAATAATAGATGAGAACTGCCCAAATCTTCTGAACATAGAAAATGAAATTCAAATCGAAAGAATTCACAGATTACCTCTGGAAAAAAATACAAGGCTTCAAACTACAAGGCATATAGTGTTTAAATTTAACAATTCAGTTTGGAAACAAGAAGTTCTACAAGTGACCAGAAGAAAGGCTTTCAAGAACAAAGGATAGGACATTTGAATAATGCAAGACTATTCTGTACCCACTAGAAAAAGCAAGAGGGAATAGAATAATGTATACCAAGAGCTATGGAGTTCAGGATGCAGCCCAGGGTAAACTACTGAAAATCTGAACTTAACCATGCCTGGAAGAAAAACAAAAAGATGAAATATTTAAGAGTAAAGAGATGTTTAAAACACTTTTAGAAATAAACCAAAACTGAAGAGATTATTTGCTTCCCTAACACTCCATAAAAGAGAAATACAGGAAGAGTAAATAAATGCAATAGCCAAAGACAGTAACAACAGAGTGACAGCAGAGAGAAATCAGCAAGAAAATTCTTCTATCTAAATGTACACAAGGAGAAAGTGGTGAAGGCAGAATTTTGGGGAAAGTAACCATGAAGAGGGCAGCCTGGGTAGTGTGGACAGAACCTGGTGACACTTTGCCTACAGGTGAATCAAAAAAATTTTTTTAGTGGGACTACATTAAAACTTTGAAGGGTACATAAAAGGAGGGAAGGGGATCAAGGGAATAGAGAGAAATGTATGCTGTGCTGGAGTCAAATCAAAGACTAGCAATGAGGGGAAGGTGACCCCTTCTGTCTCAGAAAGAAAAGAGCCTATGGGGAAATGGATGAGGATGACCAGAGAAGAACTGGAAAGGCAGGGAAAGGAAGGAGTGTCACTTCAGTGGTGGTGGTGGTTGGGAACTCCACTGATGCATGTGCTCTTATAGATGAAGAGAGATGGTCTGTGAAGAGATGGGGCCTTTGCTCTGGAAATGGCTTAGGGGATTTGGTGTCTGAAAAGTCTACTCATCCTATCTCAGGAAAGAAGAGCTGAAACTCTTGGAGGTAAATGTCACCTGGGGGAGTAGAAGAACACTAACATAGGAAGGATATTTTCAGGTAACTGTGGAGAAAATGGTAACCAAGGGAGAATATAGATCAGTGGTGGGAAGGTACATAATCAGAGATGTAGTGGGGAAAGGATCCTACCATGGGGCAGTGTCCTCTCTGATACCTGCAGTAAATGGTACTATTCAGAAAATGATGCAAAATCCACAGGGCAAGCTCTCCAAGGTAACGACAGAAACTACCTAGAGAGGAGAGCTGAGAATGGATTCCTTTGAAAATAATAAGGAGTAAGGATCTGGAGGACCCAGAAAGAGAAGTTAAATAATGAAAAGTGTTAAAGAAATCTTTTTTGGGAAGGGATGCTAGAAAATTTAATTTTAAAAATGAATGAAGAAGATTAGCTGAAGGGAAAGAGAAGAAGAGGGGAAAAAACTGAGAGGGGGAAAAACAAAGGGGAGAATTATATAACCAGATAAAAGTAGAAGAGAAAAAGAAACTAATAAGCAAAACCTAAAGGGAAAGAAGTAACAAAAGAGAGGAGTGAATCAGAAGGACCACCTTAAAAAGGTAATAAGGTTAAGTAATGGAAAGAACATAATGTGTTTATTAAAAAAAAAGAGAGAGAAAAAATCACAACTTGAAACAAACATTAAAAACAGATGAAAGAAAATATCAATCTAACAAGCAGAACTTTAAATGCTGAATGGATTAAACAATACAATAAAATGAAAAAGAGCAACAGATTGGATAAGAAAACAAAAACCTACAATCTATTGTTTACAAGAAACACATTTAAAAACATATATCCACAAAATAAAACTTGAGACAAAAAAATATTTACTATGCATCAAGGGAATCCCAAAAAGCAAGAATTGTAATCACGCTATCTGACCAAGCAAAAACAAACATTAAAAAAAAGGATAAATAAGGAAACTATATTATGCTGAATGGACATAGACAACAAACAACTATCAGCAATAAACTTACACACTACAAATGCTTCAATATCCAAATTCATAAAGGAAAATGTCTATAGGAAGGCACAGACAGTAATACAATAGTGACTTCAATGTTCTTCTCTCAGTTTTGGATAAGTCTAAAAGAAAAATAAACAAACAGGAAAATACGGAACTGAACAAA
>JAQQSV010013852.1:0-12425 GCA_028646515.1 Pseudochirops corinnae | reverse complement strand
ACACACACACACACTCTAAGAGGTACAATGGCATCTTGGAGATCTGGATACTGTCACACATACTGGTTGTGTGACACCAGGCAAGCCGTTTTTACTTCCCAAGTCAGAGGTGTGTTGGAACCAGCTTGAACAGGCACATTGTGAGCACTGATTTAAAAATGTTCAGTGTGAACACTTATGTCTCAGAAATCTGCAAACTATCTCTAGAGTTAAGAAAGTGATGAAGAAAACATTAATGATGAAAATTCAACTTAAACTTGTGTCCTGGGCACGAGAATTGGTAAACAAATGTACTAGCACTCTCCTTCTCTCTGTGCTCTAGGAAACTCTTCGAAACAATAAGTTGCAGAGATTATACTGACCTGTACGATAGAAAGGGTTTGTTCACCTGGGAGTCCCCTGTTCCAATGAAATCACAGATCCAGGCCCTATCCCCAACGTTCTACATATTCTTTTTAATGTAACCCCAATAGAGCGTAAGCTTCTTGATGTTGGGGATCATTTCATTTTTGTCTTTTGTAGTTCGAGACCTTTAGCACAGACCTGGCACGTGGTGAGAATTTAAACACTTGTTGCCCGCTTGATTCAAACAGACTGAAGGCTTGCATCATGACGTTGCTTTGACTGCCTTCTACTCCTCCCCCTGTGTCTCGTAGGGAATACTGAACCCAGCACAAGGCTTTCTTTTCTCCTTGGCTTTCTATGGCTGGACCGGATGCAATTTGGATTTTAAGTGTCGAAAGAAAGAGATACAGTGGGAATCTTTGTCAGCCTCAGCTGTGGAACATGCCTACGCCTCACAAGCTGCCTCTTCCCTCACCTATGAAAGCTATTCTCCCAAGAAGACAGTGGTGGTGAATGGGCATAATTCTGATGAAGCGCTAGGTATGCTGTCAGAAGGTAACACAACTAATAACAGTGACAGATTTCTCTCAAACTCTCCCATTTATCAAGGTTGGTGATCTCCACAGAACACACAGTCGCTGTAAGCCTTTAAGGGTGTCAGTATTGTGGTAACTGAACTACAAAGCATAATAATGCTCATTTTCTGATTCTTTTCTATGGGAGATGTGGTGCTGATGTCTGCAGTCCATTTCCTTATTGGAGCTGAAAGAAGTGGGCTTGGTTTATGGAATCAAAGAATAGATATGTATATGTGTGTATCCATCTATCTACACACACATATATATATGCACATGCACACATATTACATATATGTATGTATTTATATCCATAAGATTAGGTTAAGTGTAGGTAATATAACTTCATAATGCAGTTCTGCTTATTTATTAAATAGAATAGAATTGTTTTTTTCCCCTCTTCTCTCTAGCTCTTGTGTTGCCTGACACTGGGAATCTAAGATAGATGGTAACTACAGACCTTTACTAATAAAATGTGCTGTCAGGAATTAGCCTTGCAGAGGTTCTTAGGTTACAGTAGGTTTGCCTCTGTGATTGCCCTCAGATGTTTCAAACCAATTACTCTTAAAAGACTCAGAATTGTTCTTTGAGGTTTTAAACGTGTTCTCATTTAAGCACTGGGGGAGTTTTCTCATGTGTGAATGGGCAAGAGTCAGGAAGGGAGAATAGTGAGTCCAAGAGAAAACATGATATTTGAATAGTTTAAACCCATGAGTCTTCTGACATTGTCTCAAGGAGACTCCTTACCATGCTGCCCTTGACAATTTTAACTGTAATGTATTCCCTCGGGAAAATTAGGATTGCACAAAGGGAAAATCAGAATGATATCGAAGAGCACTGATATTCTGTTTCGTTATTGCAAGGCCTTTTTCCTGTGGGGTCAGCTGCTGTCTGAATACTTTACTATGACACCTTGTCTCACTTTGCATCTTTCCCCACTCAGTCTGTTCAGACTTGGCAGAGACTTGAGTACCAAAAAAAAGTGCATGCTTTGCACCAGCATGTTATTTGAAGGGGAGAGAACAGCAAAATACAATTCTTGCTGGGATGGAAGGGCCTTGTGAAAATGATAGGTTGTTTTCATATGTATCTCTGGGAGTTCCATCAGAACTTTGCTGATTTCTCAAGCCCCATTTGCAGCTCTATTTCCTTGCTTAGTCACATATAAGGGGGTGTTGGTTTTTTTAGGGTGCTTCACTCTATGGGTCAATGAAAATGTTGAAACCCCATACTGAAAGCCCTGAAGATTCACTGTCTTTTCTTAACTGTGAGACTTATACAGACCACAGAAGCAATTCTGGCTACAACTTAAAGAAATCCTGTTTGTTGAAGAGTGAAGGAAATACTAAGGAGACAGAATTGTTGTTCATTTATAAAAGTTGCTGACCCCTCCTGGGGAAGGGACAAAATAGTAAGAGATTGGAACAGTTCAGATCTGCCCCTTCTCCCTGTTGCTTTCCTAAGTAGGGACCTTTCAGTCCTCCTGCTTTTTATGAAAAGTACCAGGTTTTCCTCTCCACCTCATGTACCCTAGAGCTGTTTTCTGGTTCCTTTTCTCTGCAGAAAGATTTGGGGAAGTTTTGATTTTTTTTTTTTAAATATGAAGTGCTACCCAGTCAGGGCAGATATGGGACACTACCTGGCTTAAACTCTGGCTTAGGTGGCAAGCCTTCAAGTTTGAGCGTCTCTTTTGTAAGGATGTCATGAATGCTACGTTTTGTTTTCAAAGTCTCAGCAAAATCTGTGCTGCTGCTTGGATTAGGGGAAGCAGGGGAGGAAATTCCTTAAGATGTTTTTTGAGTTCAGATAACTTTTTTTTTAAAAAAAGAAACTGCTCAAGCTTGACATGTTGCATTAGCTCTCCATGAGAAATGGAAAACTACAGAGTTGGAAACAATTTCAGCTTTAATGAAGAATGACTGCCCAGTGTCATAGTCCAAGACTCCTCTGTTTCTCTTTGCTGGGGAGGGGGCTGAATTTGGTGATTACAGACAGATATGGGCTTAGTATGAAGAAGTAGAACACACACAGAAGTCTGAGAAACCCCAAACCTCCCTCAAGATCACGTTTGCTAAAATATGGAGTTAAGTTAGTAGAAACATGTTTGCTACCCACTGAGTTCTTGAGCTTAAGTGACCTTTAGAGAGGTCAAACAGGTGCTGGGAATAATTGCAGCCAAAGGTAGCTGATATAGAGTTAGCTTCAGTTAGGAAGACCTAGATTCAAATTCTGCCTGTGACACATAGTAATTGTTTAACCCAAGACAAGTCACGACAACTCAATAATACTGAAGAGTGAGTGCTAATTTGCATTGGTAATTTACATTCATCTTTGGAAGTTTTCTGTGCCAGTGGAATCACCCAGTTGGTTGAAAAACAAAAGCAAAAACCCTTTTGCCAACTCGGAAGAGGTGGTTGGCTTCCTTTAGCGTATAATCCTATCAAGACTTGCTTTCTAAAGCCCTAGTGGACCTCCAAATATCTGTCTGAAACTTCCCACTGCCTTTTTCACAGACATAATTCAGTTCTATTTAATCCTAACATAATTATAATTATTGTTTACAGAAGCATTTTTTTTAAATTAAGTATAAATTTGTATAGAGTTTAATTTTTAAAGGGCCCCTTCACTTGAATAATGGAATAAACTGGACATTTCGTTCTACAGTCAAGTAAATATAATGAAAATACAGAAAAATGTTATGTTTAAAGAGTAAAATTAAGTGCATTCACAAATGCTTTCCTTGCCACTTCAAAATAATACTTCTACTTAAAATGCACCATATTGTTGTTATTAAAAATAAAAAAGATTTTTTAAAAAGTTGCATTGTATAAGCTGGCCTTTTTAGGATTTTAATTTTAATTTTTTGTTATTCAACATCAATAAACATGGACATTTCTATCTACATGGCGGCTAGGCGGTGTAGTGAATACAGTACCGGCCCTGGAGTCAGGAGGACCTGAGTTCAAATCCAGCCTCAGACACTTAACACTTACTAGCCATGTGACCTTAGGCAAGTCACTTAGCCCCCAATGCCCTGCCTTTCCCCCTCCAAAATAAACAACAACAGAAAATAGATAATACATAAAACTGCAGATTTTTATCAGGACTAACTGTTGCATCGAAAATCGTTCATTGACACGCCTTTCTTTTTTTCCTTTTGCTATCACTATCACTAGCTCTTTAACCACCAACAAACTCACCTCCTCCTAAATGAAAAGTCCTCCTTTGTAACAACAACAAAAAAAATCAAGCAAAACAACCTACACATTGACCATTTATGAAAATGCATGTTTCATTATATGCTTCATTTCCATCATTTATTTCTCTTTCAAGAGGTAGAAAGCATTCTTTGTCATTAATCTTCTAGGGGATCATTGCATTGATTAGAGTTCTTAAGTAATTTGAAGTTGTTTTATTTATAGTGTTCTTTTTTTAAGTTAATTTGTTTTTAGTTTTCTACATTGACTTCCATAAGTTTTAAATTTTCTTCCCCTCTCTCTTCTTTTCCCTCCCCGATACAGCATGCAATCTGATATAGGCTCTACATATACATTCCTATTAAACGTATTTTCACATTAGTCATGTTGTATAGAAGAATTAGAATGTATGGGAGTAACCATGAGAAAGAAAAAGCAAAACAAAACAAAAAAGAAAATAGCCTGCTTCCCTCTGCATTCAGACTTCATAGTTCTTTCTCTGGGTGTGGATGGCATTTTCCATCATGAGTCCTTGCATTGCTGGGAAGGACTAATTCTATCAAAATCAATCACCAAATATTGTGACTGTTACTGTGTACAGTGCTCTCCTGGTTCTGCTCACTTTACTCAGCATCAGTTCATAGAAGTCTTTCCAGGTTTCTCTGAAGTCTGCCTGTTCATCTTCTCTTATAGCACAATAGTATTCCACTATGTTCATATACCACAACTTGTGTAGCCATTCCCCAACTGATGGGCATCCCCTTCAATTTCCAGTTCTTGGCTGCCACAGAAAGAGCTGCTATAAATATTTTTGTACATGTGGGTCTTTCCCCATTTTTATGATCTCTTTGGGATACAGCCTTAGAAGTGATATTGCTGGGTCAAAGGGTATGCACATTTTTTAGCCCCTTTGGGCATGGTTCCAAATTGTTCTCTAGAATGGTTGGATCAGCTCACAGCTCCACCAACAATGAGTTAGTGTTCCAACTTTCCCACATCTGCTCCAACATTTATCATTTTCCTGTTTTGTCATGTTAGCCAACCTGGTAGGTGTGATGTGAGTTGTTTTGATTTGTACCTCTCTAATGAATAGTGATTTAGAGCATTTTTTCATATGACTATAGATAGTTTTAATTTCTTCCTCTGAAAACTGCCTGTTCATATCCTTTGATTATTTATTGATTGGGGAATGACTTGTATTCTTATAAATTTGATTCTGTAGTATTCTAGTCATTTAAAATATTTATTTATTTATTTTTTTGCTTTTTGGAGGGAGGAAGGTAGAGCAATTAAGGTGAAGTGACTTGCTTGAAGCCACACGGCTAGTTTTTGTGTTAAGTGTCTGAGGCTAGATTTGGACTCCGGTCCTCTTGACTTCAGGGCCAGTACTCTATTCATTGCGTCACCTAGCCTCCCTGTATTCTAGTCATATAATTACTTTTCTGGTTCTGCTCTCCACACTAGGCATTACTTCATATATGTCCTCCTAGTTTCTCTGGCTCTTTCATCATTTCTTACAGTACAATAAAATTCCATTGTATTCTTATGCCAAAATTTGTTTAGCCGTTCCCCAGCTGATACAAACTTTTCTTAGTTTCTTGTTTTTTACTACCATGAGAATATTTTTGTTCATATGTGTCCTTTTCCTCTTCCTTTGTTCTTTTTGGGGTATAGGGCCTGGTAGTGGCATAGTTGAGTAAACATATATGTACAGATTTGGGGCCATTGTTCTAAATTGCTTTCCAGAATGACTGGGTCAATTCACAGCTCTACCAAGAGTGCACTGACCAATGTATCTCTCTTCCCAAAGGCTCTCTAATAGTTATCTTTTTTATTTTTTGGTCATTGTTGCAAATCTGATGGGTATAAGCTAAAATATTGTTTTAACTTGAATTTATCTTATAAATGATTTGGAATTTTTTTCCTATGCATGCTGATAACTTACATTTCTTCTTTTGAGAATTCCTATGCCTATACTTTGGTCATTTAGCTATTGGGAAATGACTCTTCTTGTGTAGTTGAATCAGTCACCTATACATCTTAGATATCAGACCTATATCAGATAAATGTATGGCCAATTTTTTTCCTTGTTAATGATTTCTTTTCTAATTTTAACTGCATTGATTCTAATGGAGCAAAAATGTTTCAATTTTATATAATTAAAATTGTCTGATTTATGATCCTCCCTATACCTTGTTTGGTTAGGAAGCCTTCCTTTATCCACTGTGTGGTAAGCAGTTAATAAATGCTTTTTGACTACTTGTATAAGTCATCTTCTTGCCTATTTTTTTTTGAGTTTTTAGTTGACTTTATTTATAAAGGGTGATTGCCTAGTCTTTTAATTTGTTTATGACATGACTTCTTACCTCTATCTATATGTTCTTGTGACATATGGTGTGTTATTTCTATCAGCCTACTTTATTTTAGGGCATCTAGATGGATAGGGTATAAGGATAGGGATAGGGCAGCACACTGGATAGAGTGCTGGGTCTAGAGTCAAGAAGACATGAGTTCAAATCTGGGCTCAGACACTTGTAACTGTGTGACTCTGGGCAAATCACTTACACCTGTTTGCCTCAGTTACTTCATCTGTAAAATGAGCTGGAGAAAGAAATGACAAACCACTCCAGTATCCTTGCCAAGAAAATTCCAAATGGGTTCACTAAGAGTTGGACATGACTGAAAAATGAGTGAATAATAACTTTTATTCTCCCCCAAAGTTTTTTGTCAAATCTTTAATCCATTAGTCAATCCTTGGATTTATTGAACTCTTTGCTATTATGTTCATTTGCTTCTGGATTTAGTGTCCATAATTGGTTTTACTTTTCTATTTCTTAACTAGTACTCTATGTTTCTGGGGATTATTTTTTGTTATATTGGTTGAGGTCTAGTATTCCTAGGTCTCCTTTTTATTTTTTTCTCACTATTTCCTTTGAGGTTCTTAACATTATGTTTCACCAAATGAATTTTGATTTTTTTTTTGGTTCTATTAATAATTCTTCATTAATTTAATTGGTATGGCTGTGCTTAAATAAATTAATTCAAAGAGTGTTGTTATTCTCATTATATTAGCACAGCCCAACTATGAACAATTACTTTATTTCCAATATTTGCCTTTATTTCTGTAAAGCATGCTTTTTTAAAGATACGTTCATATAATTCCTATGTGTATCTTGGCAGGTGGACTGTCAAACACTTCACCCAGTAAATAGTTATTTTGAATGAAATTTCTATCTCTTCCTGATGAATTTTATTGGTAATACAAAGGAAAGGCTGATGATTTGTACAGGTTTATTCTAGATCCTACTTTTTTGGTATTGTTGTTTCACTTAATTATTTAGTTGATTGAATCTTTAGCGATATATTTGAAGACGATCATGTTATTTACAAAGAGATAAGTTTGTCTCCTTTTTTATGATTATTATCTCAATTTATTTATCTTGACTAATTGATATAACTACCACTTCTAGAATTCTATAAAAAATAGTAGTGATAATGAACATCTTTGCTTTATCCCTGATCTAACTGGAAAAGTCTCTATAATTTCTTCACTATGTAGAGGAAGCTGGCTTTTTGTTTTAGATAGAAATTATTTGCCTCATTAAGGAAAAGTTCAGTTATTTTTGTGTTTTTACTTTTTTAAAAACATTAAAAATGTTGTATTTTGTGAAAAACCTTTTCTGCATCTATTTTTATCATGTGATTATATTTGTTTCATTATTAGTATCATATGTTGTGTTTGTAGTTTTCCTAATATTGAGACACCCAGCATACCTGAGATAAATCCAGTCTGGTCACAGTGTATAATCGTTTTAATATGTTGCTGTAGCCTTTTGTTAATATTTTATTTGACATTTTTGTGCTGCTAATCATTAAGAATATTGGTCTAGGGGCAGCTGGGTGATGTAGTGAATTGGCCCTGGAGTCAAGAGGACTTGAGTTCAAATTCGGCCTCAGATACTTGACATACTTACTAGCTGTGTGACTTTGAGCAAGTCACTTAACCCCAATTGCCCTCCCCCCCAAAAAAAGAATATTGGTCTATAGTGGTTTTTATTGCCTCTATACTTTGTATTGCCCTGGTTTAGGCATTAAGACTACATTTGTTTCAGTGAATTAAATTGGTAGTATCCCTTTTCTCTGTATTAGTTCAAAATTTATATAAAATAAAAATTAATTTTCCTTTGAATGTTTGATAGAATTTACTTAAAAATCCATTTACTCCTTTTTTCTTTTGGGGATTTATTTATGACTTGTTCAATTTTTTTTCCTGAAATTGAATAATTTCGATTCTCTATTTCTTGCACTGTTAATCTGCATAGTTTATATATGTGAATATATATGAATATAATATGAATATACATAGAATATATATTCATCCATTTCATTTAAACTATTTGTTTAGTTAATTATAATAATGACCTGCATTTGTAACAGCCTTTACTATGTCTCAGGCACTATGCTAAGTGTTTTACAAATATTATCTCATTTGATCCTCAGTGCAAACCTGGGAGGTAAGTGCTATTATTATTCTCATTTTACAGGTGAGGAAAATGAGGCAAGTGGAGATTAAGCAATTTTCCCAGGGTCACACAGTTAGTAAATGTCTGAGGCTGAATTTGAACTCAGATCTTGCTGATTCCAGGCCTAACATTCTATCCACTGTACCAACTAGCTGCCTTAATTATGTTGGCATAAAAATTGGGCAAAGTCATTTTCAATTATTTCCTTTTGTTTGGTGTGAATTTTCCCTTTTGGTATTTGCAATTTAATTTTCCTTTCCTTTTAAATTAGATATTTATTTCATTAGTTTATTGTTCCTTCCTTAAACCAACTCCTGTCAATTCAGTGGAGGTTGTTTGGGTTTTGTTTTTTTTCTGCTTCTAGATGTATCTCTTCTTTGATTTTCAGACTTTCTAATTTTCCATTTAGTTGAAATTTTTGGTTTGTCACTTCTCTAGTTTTTTTAATTGTTTGCCCAATTCATTAATCTTTCGTTGATGAAAGTGTTCAGAGATACAAATTTCCCATAAAGACTGTTTTGGCTACATCCCAAACATTTTGTTATACTATCTCACTGTTGTCATTTTCTTTGATCAGATTATCTGTTGTTTCTATGATTTGCTCTTTGACCTACCCATTCCTTAGGATAAAATTATTTGAGACTTATATAAGTATTAATGTTTTCTTGAAATGCTCAGTATTGGTTATAATTTTTTAAGTGTTATGATCAGCAAAGAATAAGTTTCACATTATTCACAAATGCTTTTCTGCATTTGTCTCTATATTTTTAGACCTTAGTACCTGGCAAATTTTTATACAGGCACTATGTATATATGCATTTTTTATTTCCATCCAGCAAAAGATTTAGAGATTTAGCCAGAGATCTAACATATCTAACTTTTCTAAAATTTTGTTCAGGTTCTAAACTTTTTTTTCTTGCTAATCTGAGAGAACACATTGAAGTTCTCAACTGACATATTTTTTTGCTGTTTCTTATTATAATTTTTTTTCCTTTAACTTCTTAGATGCTATGTCATTTAATGCATACATATTAAGTATTGATATTATGTAATTTATCTATTATGTCTTTAGGAATAATATGTTTTCTCTCATTATCCCTTTTAACCATGAATTTTTTCTTTTATTTTATCTGAGATGAATGATACTTCTCCCTTTTCAAGTTTACCTAAAGTATAATAAATTTTGCTTCAGCACATAGTGTTGATCCTTGTGAAACTTTATACTTCAAGTGTGTTTCTTCTAAGCTAGTGGTTCTCAACCTTCCTAATGCTGCGACCCTTTAATACTTGGATGTTGGCGTGTCTGCATGTGGGCAGACCCACCTGGAGATGGATAGAGGAGTGGTGTCTTGGTTCCTAAGACCATTGGAAATATGTGTTTTCCAATGGTCTTAGGTGACCCCTGTGACCCCTGTGAAAGGGTTGTTTGACCCCCAAAGGTCTGAGAACTGCTGTTCTAAGCAATATTTTGTTGGATTCTGCTTTCTAACTCATCTGCTATATTCCACTTTTATGAGAAAGTTTATCCCTTTACATTCATGGTTATGATTGTGAAATGGGTAGTTCCCTCCATTACATATTTACCATACACATTTTCCTCTCTTTGCTCCTTGCCATTTTCTTTACAAAGAAGAAAGTGGTGAAAGAGGAAGACTATTATCAATTTTACTAATCTATAACTGAAGTGGTCTGCTGCCTTTCCTCTTCTCTCTTCACCTAGACCCAGAATACTGGTTCTTATACTCTTCTTCCTTTTAATACCTCCTCCTTATATACACCTCCTGATGATGAAGTTTATTTTGCTTTTTATTATTCCTCCCTATTAAATCCTTTTTCCATCTTTCTCCATCTGTTTTCCTTTTGAATTTATTGTATTTCTACAACAAACTCTTGTGTGTGTGTGTTCAGCACTCTTTTGCTTGGTTCAAAGTTAGGTTCATGTGATTCCTGCTTCCCCTTCTCCTTCCTTCATGTTTATATAGTCTCCTTGTCACCTCAATTATGACAAGTGGTAAGAATATTACTGTATAATACTATACAATTTGTAATATATAATACTATATAACACAAGAGAGAAATATTTCTTGGATTCCGGAATAAATATTTCCTGGACTCGGAGTCAGGAAGCCTTGAATTCAAAATTGGCCTCATATATATACTAGCATTTCACCCTCGGCAATTCATTTAATCTCTGTTTGCCAAAGTTTCCTCAAATGTAAAATGGAAATAATAATAGTATTTATCTCTCAGGGTTATTGGGAGAATCGAATGAGGTATTATATGTAAAGTGCTTAGCTCAGGGCTTGGCACATAGTTTAGGCATTTAATAAATACTTGTTTCTTTCCCTTCTTCTTCCCCCTTTTCCTTATTTCTTCCACAATGTATGCATTTCTCACATCCTCTTTGTTATTCTCTTAATGCCATCAGAATAAAATAAAACCAATGACAAGTTCTGTTTGTAATATTCAACTTCTTATGTAAATCTTTGACATTTCAAGATATTAGAGACCCTTCTCTTTTCCCTTCTATTAAAATGTCATTTAGTCAACCCAAATTTATTAAGCACTCATAATGTAACAAACTCTATGCTAAGTGCTTAGCACAGAAAGGCAAAAACGGCTCCCACCTTCATGGAACTTACAGTCTCATGGAGAAAATAGAAAAATATGTAGGCATATATACAAAGTAGTTGGAAGATAATTTCAGAAGGAAAGACACTAGCCGCTGGGGGAGGCAAAAGGGAGGAGGGCCTGGGAAAGGCTTCCTATCATTTCAGCTGAATCATAAAAGATATCCAGGGAAACAAAGAGGTGGATGTGAGGAAGAGGCTCAAAGATAGGAGATGAAGTTCCCAATAGTTCATGTAACTAAATTATAGAATGTGTAGAAGGGAGGAAAGTTATGATAGGGACCTCTGTATTTAATCTTGGAGGTAAGAGGGAGCCACTGAAGTTTGAGTTGGATGTATATCCAGTATGTTAGGAGAAAACATTTTTGCAGCTAGAGAATGGAGTGGATTTAGAAGAAACAAGGATAACAATTAGAGAGCTAACTATTGGAATTGTCCAGGCAAGAGGTAATGAGGGCCTCAACCAGGGTAGTGACTATGTGAGTGAAGAGACTGGGACGTTTACAAGAGATATTGGGGAGATAGAAACAGCAGGATTTGTCATCTGATTAGTTACATGGGGTGAATGAGAGTGAGGACTTGGGTATAGCATCAATATTGAGAGCCTCTTTGTCTTGAGGAATGGCAGTACCCTTGAAAGAAGTAGGGAAGAGGGGAGAGTTTAGGGAGAAAGATAGTGAATTTGTCTTGGACATTTTAAATTGGAGATGCCTTTGGGACATCCATTTTAAGATGTCCAAAAGGCAGCTGGTGATGTGAAACTAGGGCTAGATATATTGATCTGGGATCATCCGCAGTTAGATGATCATTGAACCTATGGAAGTTAATGATATTACCAAGTGAGACAGAATAAAGAAGAAAGACAAAAGGAACAAGGACAAAGACTTGGGGAGAAGAAAGGGTTATGGATGTGATATAACTGAAGATCCAGCAAAGGAGATAGAGAAGGAACAGTGAATTTGGTAGGAGAACAGACTCACAAAACCCCAGAGAACAGAGAGCGTCCAAGAGGAGAAGGTAATCAGTAGTGTCAAACACTGCAGAAAAGTCAAGAACCAAAATATTGCATCATCGTTTAGCCCCTTCCAACTACTTAAAATATATATATATATAAATATAATATAATAAATATTATATATAAATCTAAAAATATAA
>JAQQSV010013850.1:0-12426 GCA_028646515.1 Pseudochirops corinnae | reverse complement strand
TCCCAATTTTTCTTCCACTTCCCTTATTTGGTTTTGAAAATCCTTCTTCAGCTCATCTCTAGCTTTAAGGCATTCTTCATGTTTATTGGAGGCCTCTGGTGGGGGTGCTCTGGCTGCGCTCTCCTCCTCCCTCTCTCTCCCATGATCTTTCTTTTCCCCAAAGAAGGAATCTAGGGTTTGGGAGCTGTTCTTACTTTTCTTCTTATGCTTATTCTTACTCATGGTTGTTCAGACTGTGATTTTTTTTAAAATCTCTGTGGGGCTCTGCTTCCAGAAGGGAAAGCTCTGTCCCAAATTGCTGGGGTCCTCCCAGCTCCCGTAACTCTCAGGAAGATACTGGGACTCTTCCTACTTACTTCTGGCTGACTGGATACTGAAGACTCTAAGACTGAGGCCCAAGACGGCGATCCAGATCCAGGCCGCTCAATGCGAGAGCCCTGGCCTGAGAACAATCGCTAAGTCCCCCTGCTGTCTGCAGGCCGCGGGCAGGAAGCTACAACGCCGAGGCGGGTTCAAAACCTCTGCCCTTTGCTTTTCTGCTCTAGAGGGCTTTCGGCCAGACTGCTTATCTCCTTCTTTCGCAATCCCCACTCGCAGCTGCTGCTAATCCGCTCACCAGAAAGGCTCCTCCGCTCCCGTCCAGCTGCCTCCAGGGCACAGCCGCGGCTTCAGGTCAGGCTGGTTTCGGTTCGCAGTGCTGATATGGTTCCTCGTAGCCGAGCTGACTTTAGTGGGAAGTATCTTTGTGCGCGTTTTATAGTTCTAGGATTGGTTTAGAGTCCTATTTTATGGGTATTTTGGGGTGGCTATGTGAGAGCTGCGATATGTTGCTGCTGCTACGCCGCCATCTTGGCTCCGCCCCCCCTTCTACCAATTCTTATATGGAACAGGTTCTTCCCTACTCAAGTCAGACTCCTTTTGGTTCTCTCCAATTTACCAAAGCCCTTACTAAAATGTAGTGTCCAGAAATGAACACCAAGCACCACACGAAATGTATCAAAGACAGTCTGAACTAGACTTATGACTATCACCTCCATATTCCGTTAATTTTTAGCTTAGAGCTGTGATTTCATAAATGTAGAGAACTCATTTTAATTAAACTCTGTCTACCAATGCAGATCCATAACCATTTTGCAACTTAACTGCCTATGGTCCTTAAGAAGCTTTAGTCAAAGATTTTCAAAAGTTGTGTAGAAGCCTATAAATCAAATGGGCAATTTTTACATGGGGAATTCTCCAACTATCTTATAATATATAATGATTCTGCACAGAAAAGAAAACGGCACTGTGTACAAAAAAAAAAGTTTCAGAACCACTATGTTCAGTGACTTGACCAGGGTCACATACCCAGTATGCGTAAGTTGTAGGACATCCATATCTCCAAATTCACATTAAACTTGTTGTGCACGAAACCCCCCATATCTTTTTCAGACAAAGTGATGTTAACTATTACTCTTCCATCTTATACTTGTGAAATTCCTTAGACCCAATTCTAAGACTTTACATTTATCCTTACTGAATTTCATCTCATAAGATTTAATCCAACTTTATAGCCTGTTAAGATGTTTTTGGATCTTGTCATTCAGTGGGTTAGGGATTTCTCCTAGTTTTAAGGCATCTGCAAATTTATGTGCTTTAGGTAGAATCATTTAGTGCTAATAGTGCTGTTTTCAAAGTGAATTTTGTTGCCTTTAAGTGTTGTCCTTTATTCACATCGCTGAAATGATGTACAATTTGTATCTGTCTTCATTCTGCATTGTCATATCAATCTTCCCATATTTCCCTGAAATCTTCAAACTTGTTATTCTTTACAGTATAATAATATTCCATTACATTAATATATTATAATTTATTCTGCTATTCTTAAATAAATGGGCATAGTTTTTGTTTCCATCTTTTCTATTACTACAGATAATAAATAATGATTTTTGCATAGTATTTAGTCTTTTCTTGCTATTAGCCTCCCTATATTATAAAGTATTAGTATCCCACTTTAAAGGATATGAACAGCTTAGTAGCTTTTTTAAATAGCTGGATATTATAAGAAAACTCTTCCTTATGCTAAGTAAAAATCTACTTCCCAGTAACTTCTACCATTTAATCCTTTTCCACTCAGAAGCTGAAATGAGCAAGTCTAATGCCTCTTCCAAATAATACCTCTCAAATATCTGAGGTCAACTCTCATTTCTTCCCAAAATCTTCTAGCATTCCATTTAATTCCACCTAACTACCCCCAGTGTCTTCAATCCAACATACATAAAGCATGATTCAAACTTCCCTCATTTGGATAACCTTCATCTGGACATTGCAGTTTATGAATATTCCTAAAATGTTGCACTCAGAAAAGAATGAAACACTCCAAATTTAGGCTAATCCAAAATATAAGTAGAGTGACACTGCTACCACTTGTCTTAAGACATTATTTTCTATTCATGCAACATAAGAACATATCAGCATTTGGAGCTTCCTCATCATACTTAAATATACCATATTTCTTTGTCATAAGGTAGCATCGTGATTCAGAGGACTGAGGCAATTAGATAAAAGAAAGGAAAAGATTTTAAGCAATGGTGTGCTGGGAAATATTTAGTAACTGGTTCTCCAAAAAAAAGAGAAAAATGTACATACCAACTTTAACATTTAATCTGCATTATTCACGTTTTTCAGACAACTTAGGTCTTAAGCAATCAACAAAACAGTAAGTCAAACTCTGATTTGTACTGTTTGCTGATTTCCAACATATAAATGCTCACATTGAAAATTTAACAACTGGTTCTCACAAGCCTGCATGAGCTAGCTCTAGGACACCCCTGATTTTGCATCATCTTCTCAAGGGCCCTTTAATCTCTGCATTTGCTAGCAGCTTCTATATGCAAAGAAAGTTTGAATAGATGCTATTGAATAAAATCTATTATCAGGAATTCAAAATCCTATTCAAAACTTTGCCTTAAGCATATTATTAAGTTTTGAGATAAAGAAAAGAGACAGTTTTATCATCCCTTTCTCAAGGTCTTGTTCAGTCATATCCAACTCTTTGTGATTCCATTTGGATTTTCTTAACAAAGATAATAGAGTAGTTTGCCTTTTCCTTCTCCTGTTCATTTTGCAGATGAGAAACTGGGGCAAACAGATTAAGTGATTTATCTAGGGTCACACAGCTAGTGTCTCAGGCCAGATTTGAACTCAGGAAGATGAGTCTTCTTGACTCCAGGCAGGGCACTCTATCTGTCCACTGAACCAACTAATTGCCCCATTTGCTCAAGGTGTCATAGCTCCTAAGTGGCAGGGCCAGGATTCATGCACACTTGTAACCTCCCTTCCAGTACAATGCACTTTCCAATATACTAGACTAGTGTGAAAGCTAAAGAAAGCTAAAGAAAGACAAAATAGGATAGTTAGAGAGAAAGCAGTTGGGGTTAAGAACAGCACTGTGTGGAAGGTCGCGCTTGAATTCTGTCTCGAAAAAAGTGAGAGTTTCTTAGGTAGAGCGAAGGATGAAGTGCATTTCAGGTGTGAGGACGGCCAGGGGAAAGAGTTCGGGATGGAGAGTGCAGGAAGGATATAATGATTCTAGAAAGCTGTGTTGGAGTTACAATGTAAAGGACTTTAAAGTCTGACAAAGAGGTCCATATTTTATCCTAGAGGAAGTGGGATACCACTGTAGGTTTACTGAAATGACCAAATCAGAACTGCACCTAGGCAAAGTCACCGTGTCACCTGTGTAGAAGATGAACTAAAGTAGAGAATTGACATTTATTTTCCATCTGTCCTTCATATAATTATGTACACACACATGTATTCTTCAATAGCATGTAAGTTCTTCGAGAGAAGGATTATTCTCCCCTGCCCCTTTTATTTGGTTTTGTATCCCCAGCAATCAGAGCATAACAGATACTTAATAAATGCCTATTTTTAAAATTTTAATTTAGTTCCACATTCTTTCCCTTATCCCAATGCCCAATCTTGCCCCCCCCCCCAAATACTCAATCTGCACTCTTCAATCCATTACCTCTCTATAAGGAGGTAGGTAAAATTGTTTGTCTTTACTATACTGTTATTATATAAATTGTTCTGCTCATTTCACTCTGCATCAATTCATATATGTCTTCCCAAGTTTCCCTGAAACTGTCCTCTTTATCATTTCATAAAGTATAATAGTGTTCCATCACATTTAACATACCATAACTTGTTCAGTTACTCACCAATTGATGGACACCCAATTCTTGCCACTATGGGGCCAACTCTTTGCCACCACAAAAACAGCTGCTGTAAATATTTTTGTACACATGAGTTATTTCCTCTTTCTTGGAACTCTTTGCAGTACAGACCTAGACATAAGACTGGTCCCATTTTCCTACTTATCTTCCAAGTTTAGCTGTATTGGTTCTGTTTGTTTAATAAATGCTTGTTAACAGATCTACAAATCCTCCTTAGTCAATCTATACAATGTGATGAAAGCTCTAGGCTGTTGTTTGTTGTGTTTTTTTTTTAACATTTCATGACCGCAAGAACTAAAGTATTTTTAGCATGTATTCTTGATGACTGACATAATACTAACTTTAAGATTTGTAAAACAATTCATATTAATGTTTTTTTTAATGTTTGATATCTTTTATGCCACCTAGAAAATGCTCCCAAATTTACATAGGGAAAGCGGACTTGTTCTAATAGGATAGTGAAAAGATTAGTTATAATCTTGTTTGGGTCAACTAAAAGTTCTACACAATGACTGCATGGCTAAACAATTGAAGCTCAATAGGTTTGTGGTAAGCCCTGCCCAGAACCACAGTTACTCCTGTGTCACCTCCTGTCAGTATTCTACCTTTGCAGTTTAATTGTGAGTGAGCATTGCTCAAAGCCCAGTTCTTTACTTTCATCTTAATACTTTCATGGCTTCAACTATCCTTTCCTTACAGATGACATCCAAATAACCAGGGTTCCATTAAGTACCCTCCAGATGCCAGGTAAAATCAAGGAAGGCTTCCAGCAAAACTGGATGGACCTTCCAGGTCAAACTTTTGAGAGTACATAAATGAATCTAACCAAACAGACAGACCTAATAGGGTTGTTTCCAGAGTCAAAGATTTCTTTCAGTATCTCTCTTTTCTATCCCAAGTCTGCCCGCCCTTTGCTGTGACCTCTGAATATGTACACTCAAAATCTCTTTCTCCAGCTAATTCTGAGACAGCTTCTCCTTTTCATACAAATTGCTCAGGGTGTGACCCAGGCTTTCACACAAAAGCTTTAACAGATTCAAACAAACAAATTTGAGCTCTTAGGAATCCCTTCGGACTATGATGCTACAGTCAAGGTATATATTTTGAAAGAGAGAAGTGATCTCAGAATAGCTCTAAAAAGCAGGTAAAGTGCTACCATTATTTTATTTCATCTTTGAGTTTTCTATCTTCTCTACTTTGCCTCCATTATTATTCAGGGATCATTGGCGATACATTTGCCACCATTAAGAAATTCCTAAATAATTAATAGGCAGCAGACCAGCTAGAACAGTTTAAGATGAGACAACAGATGTTATTAGCCATTTATTTCACTTGGTGGATTATTTGAAAGGGCTTTTTTAGCATACAGATTCTGCTTTTAAATCCTTAGTAATTTACCTTTCAAGATCAAACACCTACCTCTAGAAGATGTTAATGAATGTTTCCCCCACTTTTTAGAAGCACACACATGCCTATAATCCTACTCTCTGAATCCTTTTCCTCTTTGCTTTAAGAGGCATTCAGTTGGAAAACTACAGGGAAGATATTCTCAAACCTTTTGTTCTCTGGAACCCTTTATTTAAAAATAAATGTATTTCTAAAAAAAATTATTCATTTAAAAAGCTAAGACCCCTAAAGAGATTTTTGTGTAAATGAGCTATACTCATTGACATTTACTGTTAATAATGTATGATAAATTTTGAAATACTTATTAATTTAAAGTAACAAAAACCTATTATACATTAACACCAAATACATTTTTATGAAAAATAACTTTTCCAAAACAAAAAAAAAAATTTAGTGAGAAGAATGGTAATGTTTAATATATTTGCAAATCTCTTTAATCTCTGGCTTAGTAAAAGACTGATGGATTCTTGCCCCGACTTTTGCTTCCAATCCATTGTTACATGTTTTTTAGCTGAAGAATATGAAGAAAATCTGGCTTTATACAGATGTTATAGGAAAATGGAAGAGTATTTTAATAACCTTTTCTGATCATTATGGATTTTCTTCTTTGATAGTACATCAAAATTCAACAAGTGGTAATTTCTTAAAGGTTAGTTGAAATGTAGAATCAAAATTATATAAATTAACTTTTCATACTCTGTTACATTAAAATCCATTGGTCTCTTTGAGTTCTGAATGGATCTTTTACCCATGTGTGATTTTGTAACATCATGCATTGATCATTTGGAAAGATGACATATTTTATTATTTAATATTTTTAAAAAGCACATACATTAGTATCCATTGATGCATTAATTTTTTTCATCAGGAAAAAAATCTTTAAGTACTGGAAGCTGTCAAGCTCATAATGGTTAATATAAGTTCTCTAAAAATCTAATTTCCACTTCAAGGCTCAAAGTTTATCACTAGCAACAAATACTGTCAGTTATTTTCCTTGAAGTGACAGGTTCACTTAGTTCATTTTCAAGAAAATATCTGCCAAATACCCAAGACTGAATAATTTTGGTTTGTCAGTTCTTCTTTCAAGTAAAAATGGTGTTTTACGAAAAGCTCACAACTCAAACCCCCAAGTGCTTTTCCTTTGGTATGCAGCAGAAGAGCTTTATGCTCACTTTCCAATTCATCACACAGAATGATGTACTGAAGAGTGGAGATTTAGTAAAATTAATAATTTTGGTCGATTCATCAAGGACATTAAGGGAAATTGGCTTTTTTTTCTTTTCTTATTGCGAGTGTATGGTGGCAGAAAATGCAATGGCTCCTAGTACACTCTGATGCCACTGCATCACTCTAAGGCACCAGCAGTTTTACCTGTAACTGTTTTTGAATCACCAGCATATGTGTATATCAACACTGTTGTCTCAGGACAAAACACAAAATTCAAAAAAGTTATTCAACCCTTTGAATAGTGTGGCACCATTTGTGTTTGCTGGCAAGCATTCCCATAAAGAGATTTTCTATGATGATAAATTGTTGCTGATACTGGACTAATATAAGAAAAACTGCCATGTCTAGGTATGTCTGCAAATTCATCCATTTCTAAGGAAGAAGTAGAATTCTTCATGTCTGAAACTAAAGTTTTAATTCACAGGTCATGAAACCTCTGGAAAACTCTACTGTCCTGAGAACTGCTCTAGAATTTAGAACGATGCTGATAATAGATCCTCTTAAATGTCCATTCATAAACCAGCTATCAAGTTTAAAAAAAAAAAGAGCCCTAATACTTGGCATGGCAATTGTGAGAATTCTCTTGTTAGAACTTTTGTTCTAACTATTAAATTATTGATTTATTTGAGGATCTGGCACAGTGGAAATAGCCCTGACTTTGAATCTAACCTCTTTCACTTGCTTAGGACCTTAGGTAACATGTATCAATTGTTATAATACATCAAGTTCTTCATAGGAAAAAAGCAGGACTGGGTGATTAATTTCCAGGATCCCCTGACACTTTAGTTATACATTTCCTCCAACCTACTTTTTCATTAATTCACACAGCAACATTTAAGCACTTTAATGAATACTATCTCTTAATTATATGATACAGTGATAGAAGTACTAGGAAAAAAGTGACAATTACTCCATTCACAAAAAGCTGACGGAGTCTTACCATACTCTAATGGTATTACTGTCTAAAGTACTACTCTTTGAGTGAGCCTCCAGGCCAATATGAAGGAAATCTGCATGGAAAACAGCATCACCAAAACAAACTGAAGGAATCTCAGAAGTCAAATTGTAATCCACAACAAGAATACGGAACCATCTGGGTAATTTTCTGAATAAATTACCTTTAGAGCACAAGTTGGCTCCTAGTATGATGTTCCTAGCTTTTCAATTCACTGGATTCGATTCTATTTAGTGTTTACACTGTTCCTAAGTGAAAAGCACTGGGAATACAAAGACAAAAAAGATAAATCTAGTCAGTCCCTTCCTTCAAAGGGATGCTCAGAGTTGTCATGTCACCTCTGATCACAGCACAAGTAATTTCCTTTAAATTCACAAACAACAAATGAAATTCACTAGTTGTCACCTTCAAAGAGAATTAAAATTCTATTGATGCTTAGTACTATGGCAAGTACCACAAAAACCATACAGATTTGATTTCTACTTTAAGTTTATACTGTAAAATTACATTTATAAAAATCAATTACAAGTAACACAATGTTAGAGCTAAAAATGGGTCTGAAAAATAATCTAGTTTTTCCACCATCTTGCAGCGCTGGTTACATTGGTGAATTTGAGACCATTGATGATCACAGAGCAGGAAAAATTGTTGTGAATCTCACAGGCCAATTAAACAAGTGTGGTGTAATCAGCTCCAGATTTGATGTTCAATTGGAAGATCTGGAAAACTGGCAGAATAATCTGCTGCCATCCCGTCAGTTTAGGTTTATTGTGCCTACAACCTCAGCTGGCACCATGGACCGTGAGGAAGCAAGACGAAAACACACAGGAGGAAAAATACTGAGATTCTTTTTCCAAGGATGTAAAACATACATATAAAAAAAAATGCTCCAATGCAAAAAAAAATAATCTAGTCAAAGTTCTTGATTTTCTAGATGAAGAAACTGAGGCCAACAGAGGTAAAGTCACTGACTCAAAGCCTTAAATCATTCAAATACTTAAGGAATTCTCAGAGAGGAAGAAAAGTTTAACAACATTATTCAGGAAATCATTCTCAAAGCCTTAAATGATGTAACTGGCAGTGAGAACAGAAATGAATAAAAACACAGGTTTTAAGTTACAAACTGCATAACCCTGCATTTCTGATAAGATTAAGCTATTTGACCCTGACTCTTACAATGAGTAACATCTGTAACCGCCTTTAAATAATTTTATTACTTTTCATAATGTGCAAAAATCTTCCTACCAAGCAAGAATCTAAGATTGGGTCTCACTAAAATACTGGCAGTAGGCCTTGAAGAAAACAGAAGTTCTCCTATTCCAGAGTGTTAAAGGGTAATAGGTAAATGGAGACTTCTAATTAGAACCATTCACTATTGATTTCACATAACTTAAGAGTCCACTGATAAAAATTTCAAAACCCAAATTCCTGAAATCAATCTAAATTCTTATCATTCCAAATTAAGAAATATTCCTTTTCTATACCCCAAACCCCCACACCCTCCAACAACAACTCATTTCTGCCTTAGCAAAGAGATACCTGAATACAATTTTGTGAGTTTCCATAATTATACAAAGAAATGTATAAATATATGTGGAAAATATAAAGAAACCAAATATATAAAGACAATAAGTCTATTTATATGGGCACAATTACATTTAAATCAGTCCTGTCTCATCCCACCCTCAAATCCTCAAAAAACAGAACATATTTCTGATTTGGAAATAGATTTTAATAAAATCAGTGGGAGTTCTCTTCTAATAAATAGTTATAATTTTAATCTTGGTCAATGAAATGATTAGTATGAAGTCAAAAATATGTTTAATGCAATATTCAGTAGTGTTATATGCAATAAAGTATCAGAAGGGTAATTAGTCCTCAACATCATTAAATGAGTGGGATATTTTTGTTGTATCAAAAATAATACTCTTGCTATATCTGTGAGGGAAAAATGCTGTTTACCTCTAGCAAACTGATGAACTCTGAATGCATACGGAAGGATATTTTTAAATTTTTCTTCATTTTTCTCACTTTTTTTTGTAGCATGGTCATTATGGAAATGTCTTGCATGGAAAAAATAGCCTTTCGTCCCTTACATTCTCTAAATGTGCCTAATGAGAGGGAATACTTTTCTGAGTCCTATCATGTAGGTGATTTTACATGTACTGAAATACTGCAAGAAAAAAATGCTTATTAGTTAAATTTTGTAATTTTAATTTCAAACATAATTTGGTTCTCTAGGAATAATATCCCTGCTTTGGTAGAGAGCTCTTGCTCTTTAGGTAATTTAGGTAAGGACTATAATTGTGTTGTTTAAAGGTACAAAGTCAAATCTAAGATTATTTCTACTTCACTTCATAATATCTCACTCTTACTTCAAGGTTTATAACATACTTTTCTCTCAACCATTCCATGGTGTAGAAAGGACAAATATTATACCTATTTTACAATTAAGGAAACCCAGGTTTAGAGAGATTAAGAGATTACAGGGGGTGGATCGGTGGCGCAGTGAATAGTGCACTGGCCCTGGAGTCAAGAGGACCTGAGTTCAATTGTGACCTCAGACACTTGACACACTTCCTGGCCGTGTGACTTTGGGCAAGTCACTTAACCCCAACTGCCCTCCAAAAAAAGCAAAAAAAAAAAAAAAAGAGAGAGATTGCAGAGTGTCACAACGTTAAATTCAGGATTCTAACCTAAATTCTAACCTAAAAAAAAAAATTTGACTTCAAGTACAGCACTCTTTTTCTAACCTGTACTTCAGAGTTTCACAAACTCAAAATGAGTTGTTTCTTTTGTGTCTATGTTTCCAGACCTGCAGTTTTATAAATATCATATATTTTGTATAGAACTCACCTAGTGGAAACTTCTCCACATATAGATTAATAACTTTTTCTAACTCACAGAGAGTTGCTTGGGGCACTGAAAGGTTACATGACATGTTCTGGGCCACATAGTGTGAACTTGAACACAACTTTTCCTAACTTTAAGGCTAGTTTTATCTATTACACCATTCTGTCTTTTTCAAACAATCAGAAAATGAAGAGAAATACTCTACACAACTTTTACACAGTCTATACTTTGTAAATTGAGCAGGATTCCTCAATAGGTGAGATGATACAAGGTTCATATGCTGAACTAGAGAATTTATCTTTAGTTTACCCTTTTCTCCTTTTTTCCTCCACTCCCCCAAACTCCAGTTAAAAGTCAGCCTTACCAGAGCAGAAAATTGGAGTAGAGAGTCTATGGAATACCACTCCCTGTCTAAAAGACCTCTTGATCTCCTAGAGGCCTCTCTGACCACAGGCATCTTTTTCCAGCTGCTTTCTGCAATAGACAAGCAGGTCCAGGTCTGGGCAAAATTTCAAAGCATGCTAAATTTGTCATGGTACCCTCTTCCCCTCCCTTTCTGTACCACTTTCCTACGTTTTGGAACTCCACATCATCTGCTGAATATATTCTTATTTCTTAAAATCTTCCTACATCAGGCCACCCTCCAACATTCATTCCATATTTGCTGTGACCTTCTACTTAACAGAAAAACAAACCAGTACCCTCTGAGTCATTTTTCTGGATTTACCACTCTTCTCCCACCATCCTTCCCTGCTGTTTTGGGCAAGGTTTAATAGAGAAAAAAATGACACAAAAATGAATTTACAGCACTTTTCAGGTATATATATATATTTGGGCAAGGTTTAATAGAGAAAAAAATGACACAAAAATGAATTTACAGCACTTTTCAGGTATATATATATATATATATATATATATATGCACTTAAAACAGACTACTTAACTCGAATGAATTTTTAATTCCTGAAACTTTAGGTCTGGGAGTAAGGGGAAAAGAGAAATTATTAGTCAAGTAGACTTTCCCAATTGTCCCTTAAAATCATATCACATACTCAAATCCTTATCAGGGTCATTCTTGAAGACACTGCCTTCCCCACTCAATTCCCTTCCTCGTTGCTGATCTCAGAAATTCTTTTACAATCCAACTCACGGATTAATTCTCAAAAAAAGAAAACACAAGGGTAACTAGGTGGTGCAGGGAATAGAGCACCAGCCCTGGAGTCAGGAGGAACTGAGTTCAAATTTGACCTCAAACACTTGACACATTTACTAGCGGCGTGACCTTGGGCAAGTCACTTAATCCCAATTGCCCTGCCTTCCCCTCCCTCCAAAAAAAATAAAAATATAACACTTACCTTGACCTCAGATTCAACCACACCGGGACCATCTTTGGGAACTCATCTAGAGGCAAAAGGCCAAACATAGAGGCCTAGCCCTCCAATGAGTCGGCCCTACTAACTCTATTGTTAATGGACCTGGATTGGGATTAGGGTGTTGCTTCATTTGGCCGACTTCTGACTAATTCACTAGTTACTTACCCAGTTAATACAACCACTACCTAACATTTACATAGCACTTTACAGTTTATAAAACACTTTATAAAACGACAACAACCCTGTGAGATATTGTAATGATACTAGGATTTGAAGATCTTCCACGCCCCTTGAGCTTGCTGATGTAGCAGGAAGGGGTGGAGCAAGAGAACGCCGGAGCCAAGCTAATCTCTGTGCGGTGTGGACTGGAAGCGGCGTCAGAGGCAGTGGCTGCG
>JAQQSV010013849.1:0-12427 GCA_028646515.1 Pseudochirops corinnae | reverse complement strand
CTCTCTCTCTCTCTCTCTCTCTCTGTCTCTCTGTCTCTCTCTCTCTCTCTCTCTCTCTGCCGGCTTCAGTCTCCACAATTCTTCCTTCACCAGGAGCAGCATTCCAATTTTGTCTCTGTTTCTGGAATTCTTGCTTATATACACACTGGCCTCCTGTCTCAGCCAATCCCCTTCTTCCACATCAACAGGAGAGTTCATGCCTTCTCAACAGTGGGACAGAGTTTGCACCTTCCACACTTAGCCCCAAGGTACTAGGTTCTAAGTATCTGCTAACCTGATTACTATTACAGCATGTGACCCTGGAGATTTTTTCCTAGAGAATTTATTAATGCCTTGTTCAATTTCTTTTTCTAAGATAAGATTGTTTAGGCATTCTATTTCCTGATCTGTTAATCAAGATAATTTATATTTTTGTAAATATTCATCCATATTCTCAGATTGTCAGATTTATAGGCATATAATTGGGCAAAATATATTCTAATGGTGGCTTTAATTTCATCTTCATTGGTGATTATTTCACCCTTTCATTTTTTGATACTGGATATTTGGTTTTCTCCTTTTTTCAAGCAAATTAATCAATGACTTATCTATATTAATTACGTGAGTATTGCTTGGTTGGAGATTCTTGGTTTTAATCTTAGTTCTTTTTTCCTTAGCAATATCATATTTCAAGGTCTTGCTTTAACACAGTAACTGCAAAATCTTGTGTCATCCTAACTATGGTTCCATTATATTTTAATCAGTCTTTCTGGCTACTTGAAGTATTTTCTCTTTGTTGTGAACTCTGGGATTTAGCTATAATATATCTGGGATTTTTCATTATAGGATTTCTTCTAGGTGGTGATTGGGGGAGCTCTTTCCATTTCTGCTTTGTTTTATTGTTACAGATTATTGAGGCAATTTTCCTTTATTTTTTCTTGAAATATGATGCTGATGCTCATTTTTGATATTGGCTTTCATGTAGTCAAATAATCCTTCAATCAATTTTCCAGGCCATTTTTTTCTGATGAGATGTTTCACCTTTTTTTTCATTTATTTTTTACTTAGTTGTATTCTTTCTTGATATCTCAAGGAATCATAGCTTCCACTTGCCAATTATAATTTTTAAGGAATCATTTTCTTCATTGTACCTCTTTTTCCATTTTATCAATTCTGTTTTTATGTAATTATTTTAATTAATGAATTTTTTTGTATATCTTTTACTATTTGGTAAATTCCATTTCTTGTGATCTTATTTTCTTCAGTATATTTTGTGTTTCCTTTACCAACTTGTTGTCTTTTCATTATGTTCTTCTCTCACTCTCATTTTCTTACCCAATTTTTCATCTAACACTCTTATTTGATCTTGAAAATCATTTTTGATATTCCAGGAATTATTGTTTATATCATATTCAATTCACACCTTTTTCTTTGAAGCCTTGCTTTTTGACATTGTCTTCTGAGTTTGTGTTTTAATTCTCCCTGTCACCATAGTAGCTTTTTATGGTCTGGTTCTTTTTGTTGTTGTTATTTGCTCATTTTTCCAACCTATTTCATGACTTTGATCTTTGTTAAAGTTGAGCTTTCTTTCCAGTGTAAAGAGGATAAGAAACTGTCCCAACCTTCAGGCATTTTTGCAACTGCTATTTTTAGAGTTAGTTCTGGGATTTGGGGTCCTTCCAAGTTTTGTGAACCTGAGAGATGTGTGTTTACTTTTCTCCTGATCTGATCTCTTTTGATCTTTGCCTAAGAAAGAATTTTTACGCTTGTAACCTCTAGTAATACAGCTCCTTAAGGACCCTAATACCTAATGACCAAAATTACTATTTTTAACCCTTCAACTATGTCCCAGAAGTGGGTATTGAGTTTCCAGACACCATCCTATACTTCACCTAGTACTAACCATAGCCCCACTTTAATTGCTTTTTGACCAGTTGCCAGGTCCCCTTACTTTCTGTAGTCTGAGAGCTTCCAAAGATGCTACTGCTGCTTTCACCACCACCCACTAAGTTTCTTTTCTAGAATCATAGTATTAAAGCTGAAAGGTACATCAGTAATCATCTAGCTCAAATCTGTTATTTATAGAAGGTGCAATTGAGGGCCAATGAGACTAAGTAAATCATCCAAAATCTCACTGGCAGTTAAGTTGCTTATGTGGGATTTAAAATCACATTCTCTAATTCAAATTTATTGCTCTTTCCAGTGTATTCCACTATAAGCATATAACTTACTCAACATCAAATTGTTAATGATCATGTTTAGAGCTGGAAGAAACCTTAGAGATTTTTTCAGCCTAACTTTTTCATTTTCCTGATGAGTAGACTGAGACTTAGATACAGAATCAGCTGCAAACCCTCAGTACCATGCTGCTTTGACATCCAAGCTGAATTAATAATAATTTGATGGAAGGAGGACTGACCATATATCTCAAAAGAAATGGAACCTGGGAGAGAGTTCTTGGAAGGTGACAGAGTAGGTCAGAAAATTCCAAGCTCTCAAGATTTTCCCCCACAAAAGAGATAAAATAGCACCTTAGGGTAAACAAAGTGTGGGTAAATATAAATAAGAATAGGGGCACAACAGAGGTCTTCCTGGGACAATTTGAGAAGATCAGGAGAAAAATCCTGGGACAAGGTTTGTTCCCTGTGAAGAGTAACTCAATGGAAAGAGTAAACACCTCCAGGCTAACATTAGCTTTAACAACAACCATTGAATAATAAGCAGCAAGCCCCAGCATTCATTGGTTTAAAAGACTGCATCAGCCCCAGCCACAGGAACATTTACTCCCAGGATAATGAAGGGAGTTTGGCATCAGAGCCTGAGAAGATTTAGGAATTTTCTCTGCCTACTGTGTGCCAGATACTGTAGGAAGAGATGGGAATACAAAGAAGAGTAAGAAGAGTAAAACGACAACAACAACAACAACAAAGACCAGTCCTTGCTCTTGAGGAATTCATAGCCTCATGGGGAGACAATATGTAAACACTCATAAACAAACAAGATATCTACACTATATATTGGGGGTATATCTCTCTCAGAGAGAAGGCACTAAGATTAAAATTGCAACGAGATTCTCTTCCTATAGAATGAATACATTTGGACAATGGAGAAGGATTTGAGGAAAATATGATATATGTTTACATTATTTTCTATTTTTTATTTACCTTGACTATTGTTTGAAATGTGTGATTATATAGGAATGAATAATTTCATATTAGCTTCCCTCAGGACAGAGGTATTGCTAATTTTCATGTCATCAATGAAAACATCATCTTATAGAATAGACATTAGAAGTATATGTAGAATATGAATTTCTTTTTTTTCTTTTTCTTTTTTTTTTCTACAAATTATGATCACTTTTTCCCCACACTTCATTTCCCTGCTTTCCCCCTCTCACTCTAGGAACTAACCATACTAGAATTACAATGCAACCATGGCTATTGGAAATGATAAATCATTCTATTGCTCTATGACTCCATTCAACATTCCTTTGACCTCATCCTTCTTTATGGTTCCCCCCCTATGTAGTTTCACCTCCTAATGAAATGAAAGGACTTGCAAACATAGTCTGCCTTTTGGGGCTTTTGTTTGTTGTGTTGACAGTAGTGTTTTGTATTTGTGTCATCAGTGCTTAATAAAGTCCTTGACCTATAGAGATTGACTAACAAATCCTTTTACATTCTAAAATACAAAAGATTTAAATAGTTTTAGGATTAAGAAACTCTAGCTTCCAACACTGTTCGAGTCTTAGTTCTACTATTCTTCTTTTCACATTCAACACTAGAATCAAATAGGCCCATTAGCTCTTCTCCACATGCAATAGTACATCTTTCAGGTCTTTGCCTTTGCATAAGGGGTTTCGCTATGTTGGGAATACATTTCCTCCCTTCTTCTAACTCAAAGCTCTCTTTAAGGTAGCTCCTAACTTAGACTTTTGTTTATTCCCAAGCTGTTAACAGCACTCTCTAACCCTTCTGAAAATTTTTTTCACTACTTTATATATATTTGGTATTTATTGACACGTGTACATATTACATCACTTAATTCTCTCAGTAGAATGTGCATCTTTGCCAAAAAAAACCTCAAATGGGTCATGAAGAGTTGCACATGGCTGAAATGACAGAACAAAAGAATTTACAAACTCAAAAGTAAAATGCTGATTTTTTTCTAAGGAAATGGCATAAATTATACTTTAGAAAGATTGGAGGGTAGATGTTGGGGAACTACTTGAAACTTTAAATGCATTAAAATGAATTATTATTTTTTTCACTGACAATGGTATTTCATTTTAATAAACATGAAGTATTAAGTATTTTTAAAATTCAGCAAATGGATAATTTATCATAAAGTCTTCATTTCATGCCCTAAATATTTTTGCTTGTCCACAGACATTTCCATTGGACCTAGGAGATGGGCAGCTTTATACCTGGACAGATGGTTTGAAAAGAAAAGATTGGCATGACTATGGAAGTATTCACAAAGATGCTCTCCGTTCAGGTATGAAACTCTGAGTGAGCCAAAATGTTATGTTACCTATTCCTTTTTAGTTTTTCACTTTAAGGTTAACTGATCCAAGTTGTCATCTGGCACACATTGAGATATGTTTTAAAGGGATAGTCAAAACGAATTAAAGATGGAAATAGGCTTGTCAAAGTTTCAGAAAGTGGTGATAATTATAGAAGTGGTTACGTGATACTTGTTGCAAGGTGTTCATAATCTGTATTTCTACAGAATCTAAGAATGATAGAACATAAATGAGCCTCAAAAGTCATCCATCTAGTCCAACCTTTTCAATCAGTTGGTCAGTCAGTATTTTTAATAAATACCTATTATGTTCCAGATACTGTGCTATTGTTGTTGTTGTTGTTCAGTCATTTTCAGTCATTTCAAAATCCTTGTGACACCATCTGGGGCTTTTGTAGCAAAGATACTAGAGTGGTTTGCCATTTCTTTCTCCAATTTATTTTATAGAGAGGAAACAGAAAAACGGAATTAAGTGTCTTACCCAGGATCACACAGTTAGTACATTTTCTCTATATCATTTCTCTTAACTACACCCGTGTTTCCAGTGATGTTGCGATCTCCCAGTGAGGAAACTTCTCCCAATGCAGATATGCCACTACACTATGTAAAACCAAGTATAAGCAGCTTTCGAGAGGACTGCTGCTGTGAACAGCTTTCAAGGTTCTGATTACATAGTATAGTGAACACTCTATTCATTCAATAACAAATCAGAGAAAACATTCACAGAAAATCAAAATACAGAATTCACAACAGCTCATCACTAAAATGGCCACACAGTTTTCACCATAGTGGTCACAAAGTTTTGAACAAAGAACTAGCATTTAGTAATTCAATCATTCAAGCATCTCAATCATTCAATCATGCTTAAGGAGGTTTGCCTCCTTAAGGGACACAAAGTACAATAGTCACAGTTCTCCACCCATGGAACACAGCAAGTTACAAATCAGTCATCACTCACTATTCAACCATCAGAAAATACACATGCCCTCCACTCCCAGGTCAAGTAAATTACAATTTCTCAGTAATACACAGTATCCAAGTAAAGTCTTCTTTCAGCTTGACTCAGGGTGGTTGCTCAGATTCACTGGATCCCCTTTCATGGTCCCAGGTCCTACCTGGATTCGCCAAACTGTCTCCTGGGCTCAAAGGCAGACAGAGCCCATGTCTTTGTCCAGCCCTCTGTGCTGTTCTCGTTCCATGCTGAAGCTCACACTGTTCACCTTAAATACTTCACGGTCTCTGTTCCTGGGAAGTCAAGGCTTAGCAAAGCAACAAACAAGTTCATGAAAACTACCAACATCACAGTCATACTTCCTCAGTGTGTGGGAGTTCCAGGTGGCCCTTGGACATCTTCAACAGCTCTTGGAAGCTCCAGCTGGCCCTTGGAAGCTCCAGCAGTTCCTCAGCAGAAGCTCTAGTTGGTTCCCAGAATCAAAATCACTTCACCCACTTCCCAAAATCAAAATCATTCTCTCCCGCCTGGAGGGGATGGGGGGGGTTTTCCTCTTCAGCCTCCCCAACAGCAGCAGCTTCTGCCTCCACAAAGCTTGCCCCAAGAAGATCTGTCTTACCCAGCAGGGGCTTCTCCTTAGATACACACACAGCATTAGCTCCTTCCTGTTTCAGCCAACCCTATCCTGTTATGTCAGCAACAGGGGTTCATACCTTCTGTTCCTTTAACAGAGGCTTAATTAATTACTAAGTGCTAAGTACCTGTTACCTTTGCCAATACAAAGGGATCTTCATATTTAAATTACATTACCATTACACACTACCATTGATAACTGTTTATTCTCCTACAGCACTGGGAGGTTAAGCAACTTGGTCAAGGCCACCAAACTATTATGTGACAGGGGTAAGTGTTAAAGACTTCCTGAAAATGGTCAATTTTCCATCAAATCTCCCATTTATTGTCTCTGTATGTACAGTATAATGTAAAATCCTCCATTATGATTATAATGATTTCCTAAGAAGTAAAGTGGTATAGTTGCAACACTTCTTAAACTGTGTTTTTCAGGTGGAAGAAGTTTGAGAAGCAATATGGATACCATGCTGGATTTGGAGTCAATAGAGATTTTTAGTTCAAATCCTACCTCAGAGCCTGAGTAGCAATGCTCTAAATTGTCTTATACTCTCAGTTATCTGTAGTGGACAGTTTTGTATGTTTGCAAAATCACAGCCTCTGGAGTGAAAAAACCTTGCAATTTGGTTAAAATCCTGCCTCTAACTTTCACTGTCTTTGTACCCTTAGGAAAATCATTGAAGGCCTTCCCAATTCCCCCAGTAACTTTAGCTGTAAATCCTAAGGATAAAACTAAGATTGCCTCTTATCCAAAGAATGCAAAGGCATGAGGACAACAACAATAGAATTTGAAATGTTTGCGTTTAGCCCAGTGTCTTATACATAGTAGATGTTTTTAAATATTAGTTAAATTGAGACTATACCTTGTACTGAATCTGTCATAAGATGAAGAATACCTTGCATGCATTATTCTAGGTAGCTATGGGTTGAGGGGAACAAGGACTGTAGGGGAAAAGATATTTACTAACCTTTAGCAACTTAAAGGAAAGGGATTAAGCAAACATTTACTGAGGACCACTGTTTTTGGATGACCAATCTATGTAAAATATAAAAAATGTGTTGGGAAGTTATAAGTCAGATATCAGCCAAATACTCCAACTGATCTCACCATGGCAAATAGTGAGATTATTGATTCTCCTTTTTACATGTAGCCTAAGATCCTACTAGCTTTTTTTCAGACATGTTGGGTAAAATGAATTCACTGCCCACTAAATCCTGTCCATAGACAGATTTCAGGGGTGTCTGTAATGGCAAGCAAAGTAGTTAACACTTTGTTTCAGCTATTTAGTTGACACCTTGTTTCAGTTCTTGTCCCATGATTGTATCAAGTTTTTATTAGGAAATAGAACTTGTGAATTCTACAACTTGTGAATCCTAGAATTTGTGAACTCCTGTTGCTGATGCAACAGAAAGGAGAGAAGCTAATGACCATGTATAAGGAGAGGCCCACCCTCAAGAGAGCAGGACTGAGAAGGGCAGAACTGAGAAAAGAGAAGAACTGAGAACTGAGCAGAACTGAAAAGAGAATTGAGAAGTATTGAGCAGAACTGAGAAGAACAGAGAGGAACTGAGAAAAGAACTCATGTGGTGGCAGAGTCAAGGAGGAAAAAACTTGTGGTATCCTGGTACTCTATGTTTGTCTGTTCTGTCTTTGTTGATATTTGTTTGTGATGCTTTGTTCAGAAGCCCCGGTATCTTACTAGAAGCCCTAAAAGAGGATTTTCTGGTTGTCTCTTCACAGAAGTCTTGGAGGAGGGTTTTGGAGGTCCTAGAACTTTACTGATGGTTTGTGTTGACCTCTCAGATGTTTTTCATGGGTCTGTGTTGATTTCTATGTTGATGATTTGTGATAACTTCTTGGACTTTATGTTGATTTCACACACAGATAGTGAATTAATGATGGTGCTGGGAATGTGCATGGATATTATTGTGGCTCTTTTAAGCTTTGCCTCCAGAAAAAGGAACTGTGAAGGACTTGTGGTGGTATGGACACTGTGAATTTCAGTGTGGAATGGGAACTGGATGAGTAGCTGGACAGGAGCTGAGAGCTGCCTACCTTTGAATTCAGATGACATTGGGGCAGTTTTGGACAGGAACTGGGATCATGGAAGAGGAACCATGGAATCTGAAAGCCGGCCTTGTGTCAAGATGAAAAGACCTCTTTTGATTACTTGATGATGATTGAGAAGATTATGATTTATTGTGACCTAGGGTAGAGAACTTTGACCTTTGTACATTGTGTCCCTTAAGGAGGTTAGCTCCTTAAGAATGATTGAGTTGAGTTCTTACTGAATAATATCTTTTGCTTAAAACTATGTGGCTACTTTGGTGAAAACTATGTGGGCACTTTAGTGATACGTTATTAAGTTATAACATTGTGGATGCTGTAGTTTGGTTTCTGCCAATGTTTTATCTTACTTTATTACTGAGTAGAGAGTTCACTATACTATATAATCAGAACCTTGAAGCTGTCCTGTGGAAAGCTGCTTGTGGTTGGCTTTATAGGGCCATTGTCACATGAATTGCTATCAGGTCCTTATACAGTTAAACCTTTATGTAGGACTTAACAATAATTTATGTTAAATTTTAACTTGTTAGTTTCAACTAAATTCTAGCCTTTCAAAGACATTTTGAACTTTGATTCTGCCATCCATTGTATTGGCTATTTTTCTTTGGTTTATTAATTTATTTATTTACTTTTAGTTTACAAGATTCAGTTCCACAATCCTTGGAGTTTCAAATTTTCTCTTCCTCCCTCTCCTTCGCCTCCTCCCCATGGTGGCATGCAATCAAATATAGGATCTGCAAATATCTTCACATTAAACATTAGTCAGGTTGTAGAGAAAGATTATATCCTATGGAATGAGCAATGGGAAAGAAGAAATAAAAAAAGAAAAAGAAAAACAGCAGGAAGTTCACTTCAATCTGTGCTCAAACTCTGTAATTCTGTTTTCTGAATGTGGACATCTTTTTCCACTGTGAGTCTTTTTGAGTTATCTTACAACCATGCATTGCTGAGAAGAGCCCAGTCCATCAAAGTTGGTTGTCACATATACATTGTTTCTATAATTGTGTACAAATTTCTCCTGGTTCTGCTCTTCTCATTGAATATCAGTTTGTATAAGTCTCTCCAGGTCATTATGAAGTCTGCCTGCTCCTCATTTCCTATAGCACAATAGTATTCCATTACATTCATTATACCACAACTTCTTTAGCCACTCTCCAATTGGTGGGCATCCCCTTGATTTCCAGCTCTTTGCCATCACAAAAAGAGTTGCTAGGAATATTTTTGTGCAAACAAGGGCTCTTCCCACTTCTACGATTTCTTTGGGATATAACCCTAGAAGTGGGTCAGCACTAACAATGTATTAATGTTCCAATTTTTCCACATCCTCTCCAGCATTTATCATTTTCCTGTTTTGTCATCTTAGCTAATCTGACTGGGGAGATGTGGTATCTCAGAGTTGTTTTGATTAGCATTTCTCTAATAAACAGTGATTTAGAGCGTTTTTTCATATGCTTATAGATATCTTTAATTTTGTCCTCTGAAAACTGCCTGTCCATATCCTTTGACCATTAATCAGTTGGGGAATGACTAATATTCTTATAGATTTGGCCCAATTCTGTTTATATTTTAGAAATGAGGCCTTTATCAGAGACACTGGTTGTAAAAATTGTTTCCCAGTTTTCCACTTCCCTTTTAATCTTAGTTACGTTGGTCTTGTTTGTCCAGAAACTTTTCAATTTAATGTACTCTAAATCATCCATTTTCCATTTTGTAATGCTCTCTAACTCTTGTTTGGTCATAAAATCATCCCTTCTCCATAAATCTGCCAGGTAAACTATTCCTTACTTTTCCAGATTGCTTACAGTATCAGCCTTTATACCTAGATTATGGACACATTTTGACTTGATTTTGGTATACCGTGTTACTTATTGGTCTAATGCCCAGTTTCTGCCATACTATATTCCATTTTTCCCAGTAGTTTTTGTCAAATAGGAGTTTTTATACCCAAAACTGAGGTCCTTGGGTTGATCAAACAGTAGATTTCTACAGTCACTGACTGCTGAGTCTCATGTACCCAATCTAGTCCATTGATCCACTACTCTATTTCTCAGCCAGTACAAAGTAGTTTTGATAACTGCTGCTTTATAATACTGATTAAAATCTGGTACGGCTAGGGCATCTTCCCTAGCATTTCTTTTCATTAATTCCCTTAATATTCTGGACCGTTTTTGTGTCCAAATGAATTTTGTTACTATTTTTCCTAGCTCCATAAAGTATTTTTTTTTTTGGAGATAGAATGATATGTCACTAAACATGTAATTTAATTTAGGCAAAACTGTCATTTTTATCATATTAGATCAACCCAGCCACGAGCAACTGATGTTTTTCCAATCAGTTAGATCTGACTTTATTTGTGCAAAGAGAGTTTGCAATTGTGTTCATAGAAGTCTTGGATTTGTTTTGCCAGGTACCCATATATTTTATAATGTCAACAGTAAATTAAATGAGATTTCTCTTTCTATTTCAGACTATTAGATTTCAGGAGTAATATATAGGAATGCTGAAGATTTATGTGGTCTTATTTTATATCCTGCAACTCAGCCAAATTTATTTATTATCTCAAGTAGTTTTTTACTCATTTCTCTAGGATTCTCTAAGTATGTCATCACATCATCTGCAAATAGTGATAGCTTAGTCTGTTCTTTACCTAATTTGCTTCTTTCAGGTTCTTTTTCTTCTCTTATTGCTTCTGCTAACATTTCTAGTACCAAATTGAATAAGTGGGGTGATAATGGAAATCCTTGTTTCATTCCTGATCTTATTGGAAATGCTTCTAGCTCATTCCCATTACATATAATACTTGCTGATGGCTTTAGATAAATAATATTTGTTATTTTAAGGAAGGTTCCATTCATTCTTATACTTTCTTGTGTTTTTAATGGGAATAAGTGTTGTATTTTTTCAAAAGCCTTTTCTTCATCTATCGAGACAATCATATGGTTTCTGCTATTTTTGTTGTTGATATGATCAGTTACACTGATAGTTTTCCTAATATTGAACCATCCTGGCATTCCTGGAACAAATCTTACCTTATCAAAGTGTATTATTATCATGATAAGTTACTGTAGTCTTTTTGCTAATATTTTATTTAAAATTTTTGCATCTGTATTCTTGAGGGAAATGGGTCTATAATTATTTTTGTCCATTTTGTCTCTTCCCAATTTAGGTATCAGTACCATAGTTGTGTCATCAAAAAAAATTTGGTAGGTCTCCTTCTTCACCAAATTTCCCAAATAGTTTGAAGAGTATTGGAATCAATTGTTCTTTAAATTTTTGATAGAATTTACTAGTAAATCCATCTGCCTCTGAAGATTTTTTTCCTTTGGAGTTTATTGATGGCTTATTCAATTTCTTTTTCTGAGATGGGGTTATTTAAGTAATTCACTTCCTCTTCAGTTAATCTGGGCAATTTATGTTTTTGTAAATATTCATCCATTTCTCTAGGATTGGCAAATTTATGTTCATAAAATTGGGCAAAATAATCCTAATTATTGCTTTAATTTCCTCTTCCTTGGAGACAGATTCATCTTTTTTCATTTTTGATACTTGTAATTTGGCTTTCTTTTTTCTTTTTTTTATCATGCTGACTAAAGGTCTTAATAATTTCATTGATTTTTTCATAAAACTGGCTCAGTTTAATTTATTAATTCTATAGTTTTGTTAATTTCAATTTTATTAACCTTTCCTATGGTTTTCATTATTTCTAATTTAGTATTTAATTGGGGATTTTCAATTTGTTCTTTTTCTAGCTTTTTCAGGTGCATGCCCAAATTATTGACCTCCATTTTCTCTATTTTATTCATGTATGCATTCAGAGATACAAAAACTCCCCTAAGAACTGTTTTTGCTGCATCCCACAGGTTTTGATATGCTGTCTCATTATTGTCATTCTCTTGAATGAAGTTACTGATTGTTTCTTTTTTTTTCTTTTTTTTTAATTTTTTTTTATTTACTCATTTACTTTTAATTTACAAGATTCAGTTCCACAATCACTTGAGTTTCAGATTTTCTCCCCTCCCTTCCCCTCCCCCATGGTGGCATGCAATCATGTATAGGATCTGCAAATAATTTCACATTGTACAATAGTTTGGTCATATAGAAGGGCTGTAACCAAAGAGTGTCACTGGGAAAAGAAAAAAAAAAAAAGCAAAACTATACATGAAAGAGAATGATAATGAGTTTTGCTTCAGTCTCCATTTAAACTATAGTCTTTCTATATCTTTCTCTGAGTTTAGGTATCTCCTTCCATCCTGAGGCTTGTAGAGTTGTCTTTA
>JAQQSV010013848.1:0-12427 GCA_028646515.1 Pseudochirops corinnae | reverse complement strand
CTGGGGGAGGGGGAACACACTGGGATGGCTGTTTTGGGGCGGTGGGTGGGGGAAAGAGGGGGAGAAAATATGTAACTCAAAATCTTGTGGAAATGAATGATGCAAAGTATAATTAAAAAAAAAAAAACCAATGAGGGGGCAGAGCCAAGATGGTGGAGTAGAAGCACAAACATGGTGTGGGCTCCTGCTTCAATAACTTCCAATACATGTAAAAAAAAAAAAAACTAAAAAAACCCAAGATAGATAAATCATTAGCTAATTTGATTTTTTAAAAGGAAAAAAGAAATCAAGTTGCCAGTATCAAAAATTAAAATGATGATTTCATAACCTATGAAGATGAAATAAAAGTAGTTATTAGAAGCTATTTTGTCCAACCACATGCCAATAAAATTGACAATCTAAGTGAAATGGATGAATATCTCTGTTGTTCTTGTTGTTTGTCCTTTGTTGTCAAAGAGTACCAATGACATCAGGAGGGTGATGTCTTGACTTGCAAGTAAAGTGAGGCAGACCCGTACAAAGTCATCAGTTACACTGTCTCCTCCACAGTCATAGAAGTCTAGTGGCAAGACACAAGTCAGAATGACTAGTGATGGTCCCAGAGTGAGAGACGCTGGCCTTTTTAAGCTAGAGTCTTTCCCAGGTCTCAGTTTGTCTGAGGCAACACCCATTCAGTGATTAAAGGGTAGGTAAGAATTGAGGCAAAAGATGACCTAATTTGACTTTTCAAAAGAATCATTCTGGGAGAGGAAGACCAAAATATAAACAGCCCATATTAAGAGAAGAGAAAATAGAATACCAAAATAAATTTATCTTAGAAAAAGAAATTGAATAAGCCATAAGTAAGCTCTCTAAAAAAGGACCCCTAGGACCAGATGGATGTACAGTCAAATTCTACCAAACATTGAAAGAATAATTTATTTCAATGCTATGTAAACTGTTTGAAAAAAATAGATAAAAAAAGAGTTCTACCAAATTCCTTTTTCTTTACACAAATATGGTTCATGATGCCTAAAATAGGGAGAGTCAAAACAAAGAAAGAAAACTATAACCAATTTCCCTAATGAATATTGATGCAAAAAATTAAATAAAATACTAGCAAGGAAAATGCAACATATCACAAAGATCAAATACTATGACCGGGAGAAAAGTATACCAGGAGTTCAGGTAGGGCTGGTTCAATAGTAGGAAAAATATAAGCATAATTGACTCTATCAACAACAAAACAACAAAAATCATACAATAATTTTGATCAATCAAGCAAAAACTTTTGAGCAAAAAGTACTAGAAAGTATAGGAATAAATGCAGCTTTTCTTAAAATGATAAAGAGCATCTTCTAAAGTCAATAGCATTATTTGTAATGAGTGTAAACTAGAAGCTTTCCAGTAGGATCAGGGGTGAAGCAAGGAGGTCCACTATCACTATTATTATTCAATATATACTAGAAATGCTAGCAACAGCAATCAGATGAAAAAAAGAAATCAAAGAATAAGAATAGGCAATGAGGAAACAAAACTGTCACTTTTTGTAAATGACATGATGGTTTACTCAGAGAACCCTAAAGAGTCAACTAAAAAACTTGTCAAACAATAAATAACTTTAGCAAAGTTGCAGGATATAAAATAAACCCACACAGACCATTATCATTTCTATATATTACCTTTAAAAAGCCGCAGAAATAGAAAGAGAAATTCCATTTAAAATAATTACAGACAGTATAAAATGCTTGGGAGTCTACCTGCTAAGACACACATAGGAACTATATGGACACAATTAAAAATATTCTTCACAGAAATAAAAACAGAGATAAATAATTGGAGAAATATTCATTGCTCATGGGTAGGCTGAGTCAATACAATAAAAATGACAAATCTGTCTCTGACACCTAACGTCTGTAATCATTTAACCTCCCAATGCTTCCAAGCAATTCTTATTTTTATTTTATTTATTTATGTTTTTTTTTTGGAGAGCAATTGGGGGTTAAGTGACTTGCCCAAAGTCACATGGCTAGTAAGTGTTAAGTGTCTGAGGTCAGATTTGAACTCAGGTCCTCCTGACTCCAGGGCCAGTGCTCTATTCACTGTACCACCTAGCCATTTACTCCAAGAAATTCTTAAAGACTAAATCCAAGAGGTGTCAATCTGCTTTGGTGGAGTAAGTTCAAGCACAAGTCTAGTTTAAAAACAAAAATCTCTACCACTAAGCACAATACCTAACAGATAGTGAACATTTCATAAATTTTTTTTTTTCATTCACTCATGAAGCAGGTATTTGCCTTTGGCACCTTCGCACCTTTCTATCTTTTTTTCTGTCCCCCTCTCCTTCTGTGGGGGCAGGTATGTGGTGTACTGGATAGAGTACCAAGCCTGGGGTCAATAAGACCTGAGTTCAAATGTAGCCTTAGACACTCACTAGCTATGTGACCTGAGCAAGTCTCTTAATCCTGTTTGCCTCAGGTCCCTCATCTGTAAAATGACCTTTAGAAGGAAATGGCAAACTACTCCAGTATCTTTGCTAAGAAAATCCCAAAATGGGGTCACAAAGAGTCAGACACAACTTATACAACTCAACAATAATAACTCATTCCACGGTACCCTTTCCTTTCCCTATTAGGCATCCTCATGCTAATCACTGGCTATCTACTGCCCAATCCAAACATGCCTTCTTGGGCCTGTACTGAATACATTCACTCAACAGGTATTGATTGAACCTCTATGATCGTGATTATATGCTTGAAGTAGACATGATCTTTGGCCTCTACAAATTTATAATCTAGTCAGGGAGCTAGACAAAAAAAACAGTTTTTAAAATCATAGGATCATAGACTTAGAAGGCGAAGGAAACTTAGGGGTTGTCTAGGCCAATTCCTTTATTTTTGTTGTGGAAACTTAGGCAGAGTTGTAGTGCCAATGCAATATTTACAGCACCGATCATGACTATAAATATTCCCACATGGTGCTCAATAACAAAATACAGCAGACTGTCCATATAGAAGACAGAAGTGAAACATTGATTCAGACACCAGAAAACCAAATCCCAAAACCAGTAAGCCTATTTCATCATAGTAGCCAAAAAGTTAGTAAGTCATAACAATATAGAGGGCTACAGTATCCTTTAGCCTTCCCACAAATGAATCTAGATCGATATTTACTCACAAACCTAACTCCTTGCTTGAGCACCCTCTATCTCCCACCATCTGTCTGACTCTGCCTTCCAGCTTCCTGTGGGCTCTGCTCCACCTTTCAGCAAACCCCTCCCACCACAGGTTCCATGTGTTTACATTCAGCCTTTTAGGGGACAGAGTTTATTTTCAAAGCAGGGAAGGTCTTCAAATTCTCCTAGGCTTATTAAGGGGCAGGGAAGATCTTCAGTTTACCATTACCATTACAAGAGGTTAAGTAACATCAAGTTAGGACTAGGGAAAAGGAAAAAAAATACAAGCCAGAGTTTGTTAAATAATAATTAATATGGATACCTTTAGTCTTGTTCCACCAAAATTAGTATCTCCCAAGATTCTAAGTATCTAAAATGTCCCATGCTTATTATATGTACTATTTTAACCTGGAGGCACAGTTTAGTGTTCTTACCTTCTGAAAGTGTTCCAGATCATCCAGGCTATTTTCCTCACCTTTTTCTGTCCCTTCCTACTTCCCTACTTTCCTCTAACCTACTTTTCCCTCCCTTATATCCAAGGTCCACAGGGTGTGAAGGGAACTTAACAGTTTCACCTCTTTAATTCATTTTAGTAGGTGTTTCTTAAGACCCTGCAGTGAACATCACTGACAGGGGCTCTAGGAGATAGAAGAAAAATATGACGGATATAGTAGCTATAAGTGCTGGGACTCCTTATCCCATTCCCAATCCACTGATAATCTATGTCTCCTTGGAGAAGGTTAGCCACATCTTACCTTTGGGGATTTCAGGGCTTCCAGGTTTCTTCTTTAATGTTATTGATTTAAGTCTCTATTCCAGAACATTCTCCCCAAAATCAGTTGCCAGCAAAGGTGAGTGTATACCTTATATCATCAATACTCTACAGTGATTGGTGCCCTTAGTGTCCCTTAACCAATTAACATCAATTATCATTTACAGGAGTGAGTGGAAGGGAACAAGCATGTGTTAAGTTCCTACTGTGTGCCAGGCCCTGTATTAAGAGCTTGTATAAATATTATCTCATTTGATATTTACTCAGAAGATATAGTAATAAAAAAAATTACAAATCATTCCCTCTATCCCCCCGAAACACACTGTCCCCTATACCACCTTGTTCTCTAAGGAGAATGGGTTCAAACTCAAAGCAATGTCTACAAAGCATTCATCACACCAAACTGACTTCCTGATGCTGCCTGACCAGCTGGCAGTCAGTCTGTTGCTTATGGGACCCTGCATCTTGGGTCTGAGATAAATCTCCTGTTGGGCTGAATCCCATTTAGCCCTTGAAGACGTGCCTGCAGATTAGGCTCAGCTGGAGGAGAATGCTGACACAGACTGCAGCTTTCAGACCTCCGGTTGTTCTCCTGTCCTTTGGAAGCCTACAGACCTATGACATAGTCCATTCTATCTCCTACGAGGCAACTGGAGTTTTTCTATTTTTACTTTGCCCTCTTGTTTGATAAATCTGGACAGTTTTCATTTATGATTTCTTGAAATATGACATTTGAACATTTTAAAAATTATTTTCAGGTAGTCCAATGATTTTTGGATTTTCTCCTTTCTCTGTTTTCCAAATACGCTTTTATGATATTTTATTTTCCTTATACTTTTATTTTTTTTAATCTTTTGATATTTCTTGTTGTTTCATCAAGAATCTATTTTCCTTTTGTCTCATTTTAATTTATAAGGAGTTTAGATATTCTGTTTTCCATTCTTCCTTTGCCCCCCCACCCCACCCCAGTTACGGTTTTATATCTCTTGTTCCATTTCTTCCAGGTATTCTTACAGTCCTTGTGGCCAGATCTGAGGCTCTACTTCTCTTCTGGGTTTGCCCTTTGGGCATCTCTCAGTGCAAGGTACTTACTGTGTTTGGTATTTTCTTCAGTTTACTTATACCTCTAGCATCAGTTCAAGTCGGGGGCTTGTGCTTGGATCAGACTCCATTCCCATGGAAGGCTTGGGCAGGTCCTATTTGGTCCTGAGTATAGTGGGTAAGACTAAGCTGTACCTTGTGCAGTAATTATTTGGCCTTGTGTCTTGCTATGATTTAAGCTCAGGACACTTGGCTGCCTAGATATTGGGTTGGGCAAAGGCTAGCTACCAGACTGGACAAGAACTACCCGGTCATTTGTGGGCTGCCTCCTCAGAGCCTGTATCCTGTTGGTTCTTGGGGCTCCAGAGCTTCCTGTGTGTAAACCTGGGCTGATTCACACTGTACCTTCAGCCTAACCTGGCTGGTCTCTGCTCTTCAGTTCCACAGAATGCTGAGAGTCTTTTTGTGCAGTCCTGGAGGGGATGGAAGAATTTGTTCCTTATCCCCTTTAGTTTTCCTTATTATTCTTCATTTTGGTGCATTTTTAGAATTTTACTAGGGTGTTTGTGGGGGATCTGGGCTTCTCTATGTGCTAAAAAGACACCATCTTCCCACAAAGCCACTTCATCTTCAAAACTCCTTCACTTAAGGAGACATGATAGAGACAGAAATAAAAACAGAGCCATGTGCTCAACCCAAGTGGGAGAAAGCAGACCATAGGCATCAGTGATGCTTCTCTTAACACCAGAGCCACAAGCTTAGGACTTCATTCTGACTTCAGATGAGGGAAGGCCTGAAGTCTTTCCCCTTCCCAGAGACCCAAAGCAGCTCATCCCTTTCACTGGGTAGCAAAGAAGGAAAAAAGGCCAAATTGCCCCAGTGCAGTCTTTGTATCACCAGTGCTTAGCATAGAGCCATGCACACAGTAAGGACTTCATAAATGCTCATGGGTGATAACGGCACATATCAAGGGCTTAATAAATGCTTGCTGACTAACTTGGGTGATCTTGGACAGTCATTCAACCTCTTTGGGTCTCAGTTTCCATTCTTATGAAATGGGTAGAGTGAGGTGGGGGATGGATGGATGGACGGGTTAGATAACTTTGAGATTAACTTTCATCACTCCAAATCTAGAATACTGCCCTTTTACTGTAAGAGAGCTTAGAACCCTGTAAAGGCTAAAAGATTTTGTTTGTGGAATCAAAGGAAAGACCTCCCAAAGACTAGGCTAAGGAGAATGAGCTCTAGCTCCTTTTCTAAGGAAAAAAATAATCTACTAGCCTTTCTAGTGTTGTGCTGCTCATTTGTTTTGTAGAGAACTATATCTATAAAATTTTTTGAAATGTCAGAAAAAAGAAGAGAGGGAGAACATCAGATCTGAAGGGAGACTTGATCTAACCTAAGACAGAAGAAAAGTCACTGACCAGCTCCCCAGGAGTATTAAATTTCTATTAACAAGCTGCTAATTCATTGAACAGGGCAGATGATAAGCATACTGTCCATCTCTGTACTAACTCCAACCATCCTTGCTTCATAAAGTGAGTTTGGTGTGGTCAACACTACACAACTTACTAAGAAGTTCTTCTGATTTTATTTGAAGGTATAAAATTCTATAAACCATGCATTCAAGCCTGTACATATGGAATACAGATATTTGTGAATACCTTCCACTAAGTCTATGAATTCTATTTAATTTCTTAAACTTGCACTGTTCCCAATAGTATAAATAGAGTTCTCTACCAGTATGGATTCTTCCCATCTCCTTCTCCTGCTGCGCAGAAGTCAATGAACACAGAATCCTTGCACCCTACACTAGCTCTGGGCTCTGGTCTCACTCTCTCAAAGACAACTGGCACTTGTATATTAGGTCCCCATAGTTTAGTTGACTAATTCCTTCCTTCAGATTTCTAAGGGTAACCCTAAAAGGTTATGATTTCTGATACTTTTTTTAAAAAAAGATTTATTTTAAAAAAATTTCCCTAGTTACATGTAAAAACAATTTTAATACTCAGTTTTAAAACTTTGAGTTCCAAATTTTCTCACTTCCTCTCTCCCCACCAACTCCCACTGAGGAAGCAAGCAGTTTGATATAGCTTATATATCTGTAGTCACGCAAAACATATGTATAATAGTCATGTTGTGAAAGAAAACATAGACAAAAAAACTGAAGAAAAATAGAGAAAGTGAAAAAAATATACCAGTATTCAAACACCATCAGTTCTTTCCCTGAGGAAGGAGAACATATTTCATCATAAGTCCTTCAGAGTTGTCTTGGATTGTCGGATTGCTGAGAATAGCTGAGTAATTCAAAGCTGATCATCTTACAATATTGCTGTTACTTTGTACACAGTACATTTCTCTCTTTATCAGCACACACAAGTCTCTCCAGGTTTTTCTGAGAGCCTCCTGCTCATCCATTTCTTATGGTACAATAGTATTCCATCATAATCACATACTATAAGTTGTTCAGCCATTCCCAAATTGATGAGTATCCCTTCAATTTCTAATTCATTGCCCCCCAGAAATAAGCTGCTATAAATATTTCTACACATATAGGTCCTTTCCCTTTCCCCCTTTTTAAAAAACTCTTTTGTGATACAGACCTAGTAGTGGTATCACTAAGTCAAAGGCTATGCATGGTTTTACAGCCCTTTGCGCATAGTTCCAAATTGCTCTATGCCAGTGGTTCTCAACCTTCCTAATGCTGGGACCCTTTAATATAGTTCCTCATGTTGTGGTGACCCCCAACCATAAAGTTATTTTCGTTGCCACTTCATAACTATAATTTTGCTAGTTATGAATTGTAATGTAAACATCTGATAGGCAGGATGCATTTTCATTGTTACCAATTGAACATAACCCACAGATTGAGAACCGCTGCTCTATAGAATGGTTGAATCAGTTCACAACTCCATACATGTCTCATTTTTCTCACATCCCCTCCAACATGTGTCATTTACCTTTTCTGTCCTATTAGCCAATCTAATACATATGAGGTAGTACCTCAGAATTGTTTTAATTTGCATTTCTCCAATCAATAGTGAGTTATAGTATTTTTTCATATAGTTATAGATAGCTTTGATTACTTCACCTGGAAACTGATCACTTATCAATTGGGAGATGAATTTCTCAGTTCTCTATATTTGAGAAATGAGACCTTTATCAGAGAAACTTGCTTCAATTTTTTTTCACATTTACTGTTGCTAATTGTATATTTCCCTCCATTTTATCCCCCCATTTATTCTATTCTCTCTCTCCTTTTAACCTGTCCCTCCTAAAAAATGTTTTGCTTCTTACTATTCCCTCCCTCAATCTGCCCTCTCTTCTGTCACCCCTACCCTCCTTCTCTTATCCTTTCTCCTCCTACTTTCCTGTAGGGTAAGATAGATTTCTATAGCCAGTTGAGTGTGCATGTTATTTTCTCTTTGAGCCAATTACACTCACTGTCCCATACTTCCCCCCCCCCCCGCTTCCCCTCTACTGTAAAAGCTTTTTCTTGCCTTTTTTATGTGAGATAATTTACTCCATTCTACTTCTCCCTTTCTCTTTCCCCCAGTATATTCCCCTTTCACCCCTCAATTTATTTTTTTTAGATATCATCCTTTCATATTAAACTCGCCTGTACCTTCTGTCTATATATATATATTTCTTCTAACTTTCCTAATAATGAGGAAGGTCTTATGAGTTACAAATATCATCTTTCCATATAGGATTGTAAACAGTTTAACCTTATTAAGTCCCTTATGATTTCCCTTTCCTGTTTACCTTTTCATGCTTCTTTTGAGTCTTGTATTTGAAAGTCAGACTTTCTATTCAGCACTGGTCTTTTCATCAAGAATGTTTTAAAGTCCTCTATCTCATTGAATATCCATTTTCCCCCCCAGAAAGATTATACTCAGTTTTTCTGGATAGGTGATTCTTGGTTTTATTTTTAGCTCCTTTTGCCCTCCAGAATACCATACTCTAAACTCTCACATCTTCTAATGCAAAAGCTGCTGAATCTTGTGTTATCCTGACTGTGGTTCCACCATACTTAAATTCTTTCTTTCTGGTTACTTGCAATATTCTCTACTTGACTTGGGAGCTCTGGGATTTGACTATAATATTTCTGGCAATTATCATTTTGGGATGTCTTTCAGCAGGTGATAGGTGGATTCTTTTCATTTTTATTTTACCCTCTTGTTCTAGAATATCAGGGCAGTTTTTCCTTGATAATTTCTTGAAAGATGATGTCTAGGTTCTTTTTTTTAATCTTGGCTTTTTTAATCATTTAATTTTTAAATAATCTCTCCTATATCTATTTTCCAGGTCAGTTGTTTTTCCAATGAGATATTGCACATTGTCTCCCATTTTTTCATTCTTTTGGTTTTGCTTTATTGTTTCTTGATTTCTCATAAAGTCATTAGCTTCCATTTGCTCCATTCTAATTTTTAAGGAATTATTTTCTTTGGTGAGCTTTTGGACATCCTTTTCCATTTGGCCAATTCTACTTTTTATGGCATTCTTCTCCTCTGTTTTCTAAGTGTTACTTTCTTCAATATTTTTCGGTGTCTCCTTTACCAAACTGTTGACTCATTTTTCATGATTGTCTTGTAGTACTCTCATTTGTCTTCCCAATTTTTCCTCTACCTCTCTTACTTGATTTTTAAAATCCTTTTTGAGTTCTTCCATGGCCTGAGACCAATTCATATTTTCCTTGGAGAGTTCAGATGTAGGAACTTAGACTTTGTTGTCTTCTGAGTGTGTGTTTTGATCTTCCTTGTCATCAGAGTAACTTTCAATAGTCAGAGTTTTTACCAGTTTTTGCTCATTTCCCCAGCCTATTACCTGACTTTTAACTATTTGTTAAAGTAGGGCTCTGCTTCTAAGGTGGAGGGCACAGTGTCCCAAGCTTCAGGGGTTTTGTGCAGCTGTTTTCAGAGATACTTCTAGGGACTTATAAGTTTTCAGTTCTTCCAAGGTAGTATGATCTAAGAAGAGGTGTTTACTATTGTCCTGGTCTATTCTCTGGTCTGTGAGTGACCACAAGCACTCTTTTAAGCCCTGAAACTATGAGGAGGGTCCCACTTCTGATACTGTTACTCAGAAGTCACCATCAAGTGGACTCTCCCCAGTATCAACCAGTTGACAACAATTAGCTTTTCCAAGCAAGTATTTACTGGGAAGGCATAGAAAGTACAGAAATTGTAAAAGTATTCTCAAAACCAGGGACATACACTGTTCTTGCACACATGAGGTCTTTGGGGAGAGTGGGCTCAAGATCAAAGATAGAGAGGTTAGAGGCTGTAGGTAGTCATAGGTATAGAGAACATGTTCAGGGCCAGTGAGAACCTTCCTTATGACTCCCAGTCCTTGGAATCTTTTCTCTCTTTATGGTGTCTTCATTTTCCCCCTGCTTTCTGCTACCAGCTTTGGATGCTGAGGGGACCTTGATGGTTTTTCCAGTTATTTAAAGCTCACAAGGCCATAACCTTATCATTTCTGTCTCAGAATATACATTCATCAGAGAATAGGAAAGAATAAAAATAAAAAGAATGGGAACCATGTGTTCTGTCACACACACAAACCACATTGGAAAAAGGAGGTAGGGGTGGAAAATGGCCAGCTGCCCTTCTACCCATTCATCAGGTCATAGCAATTCTTCCTTATTTGAACACCTCCAGTAAAGAAATAGAATATATGCCTAAACTTTTTGTATATTTCTGCTTCGCCTCTCTTGACTAATCAGTCCTTTTGACTTCTGAGACTAGTTTTCCTCACCTCATAGTGATCAGTTTTCATTATTCTATACTACAGGCCCCCCAGTCACTTATGGACTAAGTAAGACTGACCAAGCCATGAATTGGAGTTGAGTATGCTTGAAGGCCAGGTGGGGAGTAAGAGGATGCTTCATTCAGGAAACCCACTATATAAGAGATAAAGCAAAATATGGTATAGAGTATAAAGCTATATGGCCAATTCTACAGGGCTTAAATGAAAATGAATTGAATTGCTTGTTACCCTCTTGGACCTTTTATGAATACAAAACATGGGTGACTTTTTAAGAACCTTGATAAATAATATCATTTTTGTTAATAGTGTGACAAGATGGAAAGAATGCTGGATTTAAAATCAGAAGATGTGGGCTTAAATATTTTTTAATAAATTAATTTATTTATGTTCTTGTTTATATCATTCATTTCCACGAGATTTTGAGTTACAAATTTTCTGCCCATCTTTCCCCTACCCAACACCTCAAAATAGCCATCCCACTGTATAACCCCTCCCCCAATCTGCTCTCTCCTATGTCCTCCCCCTCGCCCCTCTGACTTTCTGATAGGGCAAGATGGATCTCCCTACCACAGTAACTGTATATCTTAATTCCCAGTTGGAAGTAGTTAATAATAATAATTATTATTATTATACATATACATAGATATTTTTAACATTTGATTATAGAACTTTAAATTCTAGATTCTTTCCCCTCCCCCCTCATCACCCACTCCCACTTGAAAGACAAGCAATTATATACAGGCTGTACATGTGTAATTATGCAAAACATCTCCACAGTGGGCATATTGTGAGAGACTGATTATATGTCCCTCCTTCCTATCCCACCCCTCCCCTTGTTCTATTCTCTACCCTGTCCTTGTCCTTCTACAGAAGTGTGTACTTCCAGCAACCCTTCCCCTCTACCCTGCCCTCCCCTCTGTCATCCCACCTCTTATCCCCATCCCGCCTACTCTCCTGTGTGGCAAGATACCCAGTTTAGAGTTCATATCACTCCTTCCCTAAGCCAAATTCAATGAGAGTAAGGTTGTCCCTTTCCCTTTTGCCTTCCTGTTCTTTCCCTCCATTGTAACAATTATCCCTTGCCTCTTCTAGATGAGATGATTAACCCCATTCTGTCTCTCCCTGTCTCCTCTCATTCTAATCCTCTCCCACCTCAGAATTTCACCTTTTAGAGTATCGTCCTTTCCTATTCAATTGATCCTGTGCCCTCTATGTGCTCATATATACACATCCTCAGATGTGTGTTTGCACACATAGACAAACCCTACTATATAGACATATGTGTATGTATACAGGCATACATACATACATACATATATACATATACATATATATGTATACATTTATATTCCCTTCACCTATCCTCATACTGAGAAAAATTTCATAAGTTACAATTATCATTTTTCCATGTCGGCATGTAAATACTTCGACTTTGATAAGTTCTTTATGATTTCTTTTCTATGTTTACCTTCTCATGCTACTTGTATTTGAGTGTCAAATTTTATTTTCAGTTCTGGTTTTTTCAGCAAGAATGTTTGATTATACTCATTATACTCAATTTTTGCTGGATAGGTGATTCTTGGTTTCAATCCTAGCTCCCTTGATCTCCAGAATATGATATTCCAGGACCTTCAATCTCTTAATGTAGAAGCTGCTAGATCCTGGGTTATCCTAATTGTGTTTCCACA
>JAQQSV010013847.1:0-12428 GCA_028646515.1 Pseudochirops corinnae | reverse complement strand
GGGGGGGGAAAGAGGGGGAGAAAATAAGTAACTCAAAATCTTGTGGAAATGAATGATGCAAACTATAATAAAATGAAAATTAAAAAAAAAACATATCATTCCAGATCAAGAAATAGGGTGGAAAAACAGGCAAACAACAATGACAGAAGAACCTGGCCACAAAAAGCTACTATGATGACAAGGAAGATCAAGACACAAACTCAGAAGAAGACAATAAAGTCAAAACATCTACAAGCAAAGCCTTGAAGAAGAATGTGAATTGGACACAAGGCCAACAAGAATTCCTGGTAGAGCTTAAAAATATTTTCAAAAGCAAATAAGAGTGGTAGAGCAAAAATTAGTCAAAGAAATGAAGGCAAAGGATGAAAATTATGAAAAGACAATTAACAGTTTGGTAAAGAGGCAGCAAAAATACTGAAGAAAATGATACCTTAAAATAAAGAATTGACCAAATGGAAAAAAGAAGTACAAAAGCTCACTGAAGAAAATAATTCCTTAAAAGTTAAAATTGGGCAAGTGGAAGGCAATGACTCCTTCTACTTGCCCAATATCTCATTGGAAAAACAATTACCCTGGAAAATAGATCAAAGAGAGGTCATTTTAAAAATGATTGGATTATCTGAAAGCCACAATAAAAAAAAAAGAGCCTAGAACTTATATTTCAAGAAATTATCAAGGAAAACTGTCCTGATATCCTGAGAGGGCAACGTAAAAATTGGAAAAAAAAATTCCACTGATCACCTCCTGAAAGAGATCCCAAAATGAAAACTCCCAGGAATGTTATAGTCAAATTCCAGAGCTCTCAGGTCATGGAGAAAATATTGTAAGAAGTCAGAAAGAAACCATTCAAATATTGTGGAGCCACAGTAAGGATTACACAAGATTTGGCATCTACCACATTAAAGAAGTGGAGGGAGGGCTTGAACTAAAATATAACAGAAGGCAAAGGAGCTACGATTGCAACCAATAACCTACTTGGCAAAACTGAGTATAATCCTTCAGGGGGAAAATGAATATTTGATGAAAGAGAGGGCTTTCAAGCATTTTTGATGAAAAGACAGTGACTAGGACTTTTGAATATAAGACTCAAGAGAAGAATAAAAAAAGTAAACATGAAAGAGTATTCATAAAGGACTCAATACAATTAAACTGTTTACATTCCTATATGGGAAGATGATATATGTAACTCCTAAGAACTTTATCATTATTAGGACAGTTAGAGAAAGTATGCATACAGAGAGGGCACAGGTGTAGGTTGACTATGATGGCATAATATCAAAAAATAAAAGTAAGGGGTGAGAGAGGTATGCATGGGGAGAAAGAGGAAGGGAGATATAGAATGGAGTAAATTATCTCACATAAGAGAGATACAAAAGGAAAAGCATTCACAGTGGTAGTGAAATTGGGGGTGTCTGGGCAATGCTGGAACCTCAGTCACATCTAAATTGATTCAAAGAGGGAAAAGATAGATAGATAGACAGATAGATAGATGTTCAACTGGTAATAGAGACCTAAAAAACTAGTTGAAATAATTAACAGCTTCAGCAAAGTTGCAGGATATAAAATAAACCCTCATAAGTCATTAGCATTTCTATATACTACTAACAAAACCCAGCTGGAAGAGATAGGAAGAGAAATTCCATTTTAAAACAATTCGGAACATATAAAATACTTAGGAGCCTACTGCCAAGACATCCCCTTGATTTCTAATTCTTTGCCACCAAAAACAGAACTGCTATAAATATTTTTAAGGCTCCTTTCCCTTTGATTTCTTTAGGAATCAATGAGTATGCACAGTTTTATAGCCCTTTGGGCATAGTTACAAATTGTTCCCCAGAATGGTTGGACTAGTTTCACGACTCCTCCAGCAGCGCATTAGTGTCCCAATTTTTCCACATTCCCTCCAGCATTTGCCATTTTCTCTTTCTGTCATGTTAGCCAATCTGATAGGTGTGAGGTGGTCTTTGTGGGTGTATCAACAATGCAGTGGTTGTTAGTTTGCATTTATCTAATCAGTAGTTATTTTGTGCATTTTTTCATATGGCTATTGATTGCTTTGATTTCTTCTTCTGAAAACTGCCTGTTCATATCTTATGACCATTTATCAAGTGGGAGAATGGCTCTTATTTTTATAAATTGGGCCCAGTTCCCTACATATTTGAGAAATTAGGCCTTCATCAGAGAAGCTTGCTATAAAATATTTCCCTGTTTTCTGCTTTCCTTCTAATCTTGACTGCATTAGTTTTGTTTGTGCAAAATTTTTTTAATTTCATGTAATTAAAATTATTTATTTTACTTCCCACAATCTTCTCTATCTCTTGTTTTGTCATAAATTCTTTCCTTATCCATAGATCTGACAGGTAAGATAGTCCATGCTCCCCTAATTTGTTTATGGTATCAGCCTTTATGTTTAAATTGTGTATCCATGTTGATCTTATCTTTGGTATATAGTGGGAGATGTTGGTCTATGCCTAGTTTCTGCCAAATTGCATTCCAGTTTCCCCAGCAATTTTTATCAAGCAGTGAGTTCTTATTGCAAAATATTAGATTTCTGTGTTTATCAAACACTTGATTGCTACTATTATGTGCTGTTACATAATATGTACTTAATCTGTTCCACTGATCCACCACTCTATTTCTTGGCCAGCACCAGATTGTTTTGATGATTACCACTTTGTAAGATGGTTTGAAATCTGCAACTGCTAGACTACCTTCCTTAACCTTTTTTTATTGATTCCCTTGATATTCTTGAGTTTTCGATCTTCCAAATGAATTATTACTATTTTTCTAGCTCTATAAAATATTTCTTTGGTAGTTTAATTGGTATGGCACTGAATAAGTAGATTAATGTAGGTACAATTGTCTTTTTTAATATATTGACTCAGCCGTTTTGTTGTTGAATTGTTTCAGTAGTGTCCAACTCTTCATGACCACATTTCAGATTTTCTTGGCAAATATACTGTAATGGTATGCCATTTCATTCTCCAGTTCATGTTATAGATGAGGAAACTGAGGCAAACAAGATTAAGTGACTTGCCCAGGGTCACACAGCTAATATATGCCTGAGGCCATATTTGAATTAATAAAGATGAGTCTTTCTGGTTGCAAGCCTGACACTGTATCACTGTACCACCTAGTTACCCATGAGCAATTAATATTTCTTCAGTTATTTAGATCTGTCTTTATTTGTATCAAATGTGTTTTGCAATTGTGTTCACATAATCCCTGGGTTTATCTTGGTGGGCAGACACCCATATATTTTATATTGTCTGCAGTTACCGTAAATGAAATTTCTCTTTCTACCTCTTCCCACTATGTTTTGTTGATAGTATATAGCAGCGGTCCTCAACCTGTGGGTTGTGACACCTTTGGGGGTCGAATGACCCTTTCACAGGGGTCACCTAAGACCATCGGGAAACACATATTTCCGATGGTCTTAGGAAACTAGACACCGCTTCTCTATCCGTCTCCAGGTGGGTCCACCCACACGCAGATACACCCACATACGAGTATTAAAGGGGCGTGGCATTAGGAAGGTCGAGAAGCACTGGTATATAGAAATACTGATGAATTATATGGATTTATTTTATATCCTGTAACTTTGTTGGAGTGGTTACTTCAGCTAGTTTTTTAGTTGATTCTCTCAGATTCTCTAAGTATAGTATCATATCATCCACAAAGAGTGATAATTTTGCTTCCTCACTGCCTATTCTAATTCTTTCCATTTCTTTTTCTTCTCTTATTGCTATAGTTAGTATTTCTGGTACATCATTAAATAATAGTGGTGACAATGGGCCCCTTTGCTTCACCCCTGACGTCATTGGGAAGGCTTCAAGTTTATCTCCATTGCAGATCATCTTTATTCTTGATTTTTAGATAGATGATATTTTTCATTTTAAGGAAAGCTCCATTTATTCCTCAACTTTCTAGTGATCTTAATAGGAATGAATGTTATATTTTGTCAAAAGCTTTTTCTGCATCTATTTAGATAATCATTAATTTTTGTTGTTTTTGTTATTTACATGATCAATTATCCTGATAGTTTTCCTAATATTGAACCAGCCCTACATTCCCAGTATAAATCACATCTGGTCATAGTATATGACTTTTGTGATATATTGCTGTAATCTCTTCGCTAGAATTTTATTTAAATATTTTTGCATCGTCCAAAGGACTCAGGATGGAAAATTCTGTCCATAACCAGAGAAAGAACTAATGGAGTCTGAATGCACTTCAAGGCATGTATTACTTCTACTTTCTTTATCTTTGTGGGTGTATCAACAATGCAGTATTCACAATGCCTACAGTAACTATAAGTATGCTGATATAGTTATTAATCACAAAATGTAACAGGCTCTCTACATGGGAAATATAGCTAGAACATTTATTCAAATACCAGAACAGTGAGTCCCCAAACCAGAAAGTCAAAGCCATCACAGTAGTTATGAAGTTGGCACATGTAGTTAATGTAGTAAACACCTACATTTCAAGCCTTCAAACAGGACAGGCTATCTCAGGCAAAGATCCTCCTCCCCTCACTCATGGCAACTGCTCAGCGTCCATGCAGCTTGCTCCCAGAAGCAAAAATCCTCCTCTTCTCACTCATGGCAACTGCTCAGCATCCAGGCAGCTTTCTCCCAGCAGCTCCAGCCCCACCACAGTTCCCATCCCTGGCAGTCCTCAGCAGGAGTCCTTAGCAGAGATTCTGGTTGGCTTAACAAAAGGAGTTGGTACCACAATCACAGCCACTGCTGCTGCTTCCAGTCACCACCGCATGGACTCTAGCTTGGCTCCAGCTTTTTCTTGCTCCACCCCTTCCTGCTACAACAGCATGTTCAAGGGGCATGGAAGATCTTCAAATCTCATTATCATTACAGTGGGGGGTCTGTTTCTTCTTTTACAACATGACGAATATGGAAATATGTCTTATCTGATTGTATGTGTGTAAACCATATCAAATTGCCTGCTGTTTTTTTTTGGGGGGGGAAGAAAGAGAGGAAAGGAGAAACATTTGGAACTCAATTAAAAAAATTTTTTTTAAATTAATGTTGTGTTCTATTTTCTGTTTTGTTAATATGGACAATTAAAATTTTTGTAACTATTCATCCATTTCACTTAGATTGTCAGTTTTATTGGCATATGAATGGGCAAAATAGCTCTTAATTGCTTTAATTTAATCTTCATTGGTGGTGAATTCACCCCTTTCATTTTTGATACTGGTAATTTGGTTTTCCTCTTTCTTTTTATAAAAATCAAATTAAGCAATGTTTAGCAATTTTATCGACTTTTTAATAAAACCAGCTCCTAGTTTTATTTATTAGTTCAAAGACTTTCTTACTTTCAGCTTTATTAATCTGTCCTTTGATTTTTGAAATTTCCAGTTTGGTGTTTAATTGGGGATTTTAAATTTGTTCTTTGGCTAGTTTTTAAAAATTGCAAACCCAGTTCATTGATCATCTATTTTATTGAAGTATTCATTAAGAGGCATAAATTTTCCCCTCAGTACTGCTTTGGCTGCATCCCACATATTTTGGAATGTTGTCTTATTGTTGTCCTTCTCTTTAATGAAATAATTGATTGTTCTTAAGATTTGTTCTTTGACCCACTCATTCTTTAGGATTAGATTATTTAATTTATAATTAACTTTTATTCTCTTAAATGTAATTTTTATTGCATTATGATCTAAAAATGATATATTTAATATTTCTATCTTTCTGATTTTGATTGTGAGGTTTTTATGATCTAATACAAGGCCAACTTTTTTTTTTTAACATGGCCATGTACAGCTGAGAAAAAGTTATGCTCCTTTCTATTCCCATTCAATTTTTTCCAGAGGTTTATCAGATCTAACTTTTCTAAAATTCTATTCATCTCCTTGACTTCTTTTTTAAAAATCTATTTTATGGTTAGATTTATCCATTTCTGAGAAGGAAAAGTTGAAGTCTCCCTATAGTAGTTTTACTACCTATATCCTCCTGTAATTAATTTAACTTTTCCTTTTAGAATTTGGATGATATGCCATTTGATACATATATATTTAGTATTACTTCCTTTTAGCAAGATGTAGTTTCTCTGTTTATCCCTTTCACTTAGGTCTATTTTTGTTTTGCTTTGTCTGAGATCACGATTGCTACTCCCTGCCCTTTTTTTTTTTACTTCAGCTGAAGCATAATAGTTTGCTCCATTTCCTTATTTTTCTCTGTATGTGTCTCTCTGTTTCAAGTGGTTTTTTTTTTTGTGAACAACGTATTTTTGGATTCTAGTTTCTAATCCATTCTACTATCATCTTCCATTTTATGGGTGAGTTCATCTCATTCATATTCATAGTTATTATAACTAACCGTGCATTTCCCTCCATCCTATTTTCTTCTATTTATCCTTCTCTCTCTGTTTTTGTCCTCTCTCTTCTCTAAAGTGTATTTTGCTTCTGATCATGGCCTTCTTTTATCTGCCCTCCCTTTTATAACCACCCCACACCCCTCTGTCCCTTTCCTCTCCTATTTCCCTATTGGGTAAGATAGATTTCTATACTCAACTGAATATGTATTTTATTCCCTCTTTGAGCCAATTCCTATGACAGTAAGATTCAAGAGCTGCCCACCTCCCTCATTTCCCCCTCCACTGTACAAGCTCTTCCTTTTGTACCTCTTTTTTTGTTTGTTTGTCTTTTTGGAGGGGGGAAGGCAGGGCAGTTGGGGTTAAGTGACTTGCCCGAGGTCACACAGCTAGTAAGTGTTAGGTGTCTGAGGCTGGATTTTAACTCAGGTCCTCCACCCAGGGCTGGTGCTCTATTCACTGTGCCACCTAGCTGCCCCTGTACCTCTTTTATGTGAGATAATTTTCTCCATTCTGGCTCTCCCTTCTGTCTTTTTCTAGTACATCCTTACTTCTCATTCCTTAATTTTATTTTATTTTTTGGATATCATCCTATCATAGTCAACTCACACCTATGCCCTCTGTCTACGCATACTCTTTCTAACTGCCCTAATAATGATAAAATTCTTACGAGATACAAGTATTGTCTTCCTATATAGGAATATACAAACAGTTCTCATTTTATATAAATTCACATTAAATAAATTCAATTTTGCATAAAGAATTTGCAAATTAATCTGCATTCTAAAAAAAAAAAACCATGTTAACTTTACTGTATTTCTCCCTCTCTTTCTACTGCTGCCCCTCAGTCCAGAGCTCCACGGCTTCCCGCTACCCTCCAAAAAAAAAAAAACCCCTAAAAATAAAAATAAAAACACTTACATAAAAAAACCTTCCAAGTGAAATCAGAAGAATCTATTTAGACAGACCTCCACCACCAGCACCAGATGGTGGCTTGGCTTGAGACCTCTGGTGCCAAGAAAGAAGACCTTTGCTTTCTTCCTTCCACCTGCCTATGGGTTCAGCCCCATGTTTCTTTCTTCAGTCCTCTGTGTTCTGGTACTACGTGTCTGTCCCAGCCCTGAGTATTCCTCCTCCTGCTCTCTGTTCTCCATCCCCAACTTCCACGTCCCTCTTCATGCCTCCCTCCCTTCCTTCCATCCCTATGTCTGCAGGCAAATTTGCATTACATAAAAACAACTTTATGTAGAAGTCTATAGAATGGTCCACTTACATGAAGTAAGAGTGGTCTGGAAAGAGATTAACCTTTTTTAATCCCTTATGATTTCTCTTTCATGTTTATCTTTTTATACTCGTCTTGTATTTGAAAGTCATATTTTCTATTCAGCTATGGTCTATTCATCAGGAATGCTTGAAAGTCCTCCATTTCATTAAATATCTATTTTCATCAGCAATGCTTGAAAATCCTCTATTTCATTAAATATCTATTGTCCACCTCTGCCTACCCCCTCCCCACCCCAAGGATTATACTCAATTTTTCTGGGTAGGTTATTTAAGGTGAATAACAGGAGGAAAGTCCCTGCCTCAGAGGGGAGTGAGGCAGTATGGTCTAGTGGAAAGACCACTGACCTATGAGCCAGCCAGGAGGTTTTTGGCCTGACCTGATTGATTGCCAGTATCACCTCTGTGATATTACTCTGACTTGCTAGTGCCAAGCAAAAACAATTTGTCCTATACTTCCCATTCTGTTATATGGACATAGTTGGTTTCAGCCAGGTGTCAACAAGATCAAGGTCATGATCACCCTAGGACCAGAGCAGCTTAGCAAAATCCAAATAGCCCAGTTCTATGGCAACAGGTTACTTCTCTAACATAACCGCCTATGTCGCAGCGTAGCAGGGTGCAAAGAACGCTGACATTGGAGCCAGGGGCATCTAGGCTTGAATCCCAGTTCTACCACTTTCTATGTATATGGTCTCGGGTAAATCTTTTTGGGATATAGTTTCCTCATCTGTAAAATAAAGGAGGTTAGACTTGATCACTTTGAGCTAAATCCAAGATCCTTTGAATCATCTCCTTATCCACTTAAGGGGACTGATTGGAGTTCCATCTAAGACACAAATCCATCCTTGCTACTGATGGAAAAAAAAAAGACAAAAGTTTGTGTCCTACAGATAGTCTACTAGTAATGTTATTTTTGAGCAGTAATGACTATCGTGCCTTTGGAGAAGTGTCATGATGCATATGCCTCAGCAGGGGGAGCTCTGAGAGTGCTTGCATATGAAACAAGACTAAAGATGGAGAGAGTGATAGAATTTTTTTAGGATTTCAATCTGGAAGGAACCTTGGAGATTATCCACTCCAAACCCCTCATTTTGCAAATGATGAAACTGAGGTCCAGAAATGTGAAGCAACTTGCCCAAGTTTACACAGGAAGCACCTGGAGTTATTTGTTCATTTTCAGTTGTGTCTTCATGACCCCATTTGAGGTTTTCTTGGCAAAGATAATGGAGTGATTTCCTTCTTCAGCTCATGTTAGGGATGAGAAAACTGAGGTAAACAAGGTTAAGTGACTTGCTCAGGGTCACAGAGCCAGTAAGTGTCAGAGGCCAGATTTGAAATCTGGAAGATGAGTCTTCTTGACTCCCGGTCTGACACTATCCACTGCCCCACCTGGCTGCCCCAAGTAATTGGGAAGCCAGAATTCAATTCTATTTAATTCAGCAAACAATTCTATTTAATTCAGCAAGGTGCCTACTACATGTAAGACAATGTGCTAGATATATATGAAGGCGAAAATGGAAGTCCCTTCTCCCATCCAAGGAGCTTACATCCTAACTTGTAGGCAATATATATGCAACATGTATGTGAATAGAGGGTAATTTGAAGAGAGAGAGAGAGAGAGAGAGAGAGAGAGAGAGAGAGAGAGAGAAAATGCCAACAACCAGACAAATCAGCTCCAATCCCAGTCCTGGAATTGTGCTTTTCCACCCTTGCCAGCTTCTTCCCTGTTCCTTCTCTATCCTCCAAACTGAATCTTAAGAGACCATGCCCAAGAGGAAATAAGTCATTCCATTCTAATTTCCACCCTAATACCATGCTTCTTCACTCTAGGCATTTTCTACCCTGCTGATTCCACTTCGCACTCTACTTCTGGAAATCCATGTCAAGTCAATACTATTATTGCTTCTAAAGAAAGGGAATACCAAACAACTGTCCAATTGCTCTACTCACCATCCCCTAACTTCCCAGACCCAAACACCTGACAACTGCTCATATTAAGTCTTCTCCCTCTACTATAATGTTTTTGATGTCAGAAAATTTATGGATCTTGGATTTGTCTCTGTAACACTTAGGATGAGGAGTCAAGGATAACATCAAGGATGGGAGGACTAGAAGGATGATATAGCATCATTAGCAGAAATTCAGAAATAGCAGAATTTCAGAAAAATAGTAGGTTTAATGGCATGCCTAAGGGATATCCTATTTGAAATGTCCAGTAAGCAGTTGGAGATCCAGGACTGGAGCTCATGAGAGAGACTAGAGATATAGATCTGGGAATCATCTGCATAGTGATGATGATTAAGTCCATAGGAGAGGATGAGATCACTAAGTTAGAGAGTGTCTTATAAAAAGAGGACCAGAGGGACCCAGGATAGAACCTGGAGAAACACACATGGTTAAGGGATGTTTACCAGCAAAGGAGATTGAGGAGTACTCAGAGAGGTAGAAGGAGAGCCATGAGAGCACAGTGGCAGGAAAATACAGGAAGGAGAGATGATGGTGATCAACAATGTCAAAATCTATGGAGAGGTCAAGAAGAACGAGGTCTGAGAAAAAGCCATCAAATTTGACAATTAGAAGATCACTGGTAACTTTGGAAAGAGCATTTTGAGTTGAGTGATGCAGTCTGGGGCCAGTTTACATAGGGTTGAGGAGAAGGAGAAACTGTATAGACAATGGGCATAGATAGATTTGTTAGGCATTTGGCTATGAAAGAGAGGAGAGTTCATAGGATGAGAGCTTGAGAACATGGCAGGTTTAAATGAGGGATTTTGAAGAATGAGGGAGACTTAGGTATGTTTTTAGGCTGAAGGGAAGGAACCCATAACTAGGGAGTGATTAGACAAATGAAAGAATAAATTGTGGGAACAATCTGTTGGAGAAGATGGGAGAGAGGATTGAGAGTATATATAGAGGAAAGGAGAGAGTACATCCCAGGCATGGGAGACTGTTGTAAAAAGGCACAGAGACAGGTATGAATTCAGGTAATATTGGTTCAGTCATTTTTGTGACCCCATTTGGGATTTTCTTGGCAAAGATACTGGAGTGGTTTGCCATTTCCTTCTCCAGCTCATTTTACAGATGAGGAAACTGAGGCAAATAGGGTTTAAAGTCTTTAACTTTAACCAGGGTGATACAGCAAGTGTCTGGGGCTGGTTTGAACTCAGGAAGATGAGTCTTTCTGATTTCAAGTCCAGGGCTCTATCCACTACACCACCTAGATGCCCTCAGGTAATATCTAGTAGGCCAATTTGGTTGGAACACAGAATACATGAAGGAGAGAAATATGAAAAAAAAAAAGTCTGGAAAGATAGGTGGAAGTCAAATTATAGAGACCATTAAATTCCAGGCTGAGAAATTTGCATATTATCCTAGAGGCAATAGAGAATTATTAAAGACTTTTGAGTAGAGAAGTAATGTGGTCATACTTCTCCTTAGGAAGATCATTTTGGCAGCTCTGTGGGGCACAGATTGGCAAGGGAGTGACAAAAAGCAGAGGATTGTTACAATAATCCAGGTGACGGGCAATGAGTACATGAATTAAGTGTAATTGTAGGAAGATAAGGAGAGAAAGGCAGGAGATGTTAGATGTTAGACAAGACGTGGTAAATAATTGAACATAGCAGGTAAAGGAGAGGGAGGAGGTCAAAAATGACCCTAAGGTTGTGAACTTGAGTGAACAGGAGGATGGTGGCACCCTTACTAAAAGTAGGGAAACTTAGAAGAAGACTAGCTTTAGGGCAAAGATCATGAGTTCTAATTTAAATATGTTGAGTTTGAGACTTTTTTTGAAAATTTTTAAACTTTTGTTTATTTTTAGTTTACATCATTCATTTCCACAAGATTTTGAGTTACAAATTTTCTCCCCATCTTTTCCCTATCCACCAGCCCAAAACTATGATCCCACTGTATACCCCCTTCGCCAGTTTGCTCTCTCCTATATCCTCCCCCATCACCCCTCTGCCTTTCCAGTAGGGCAAGATGGATCTCCTTACCCCCATGCCTGTATATCTTAATTCCCAATTGCATGTAAATAATAATAATAATAATATACATATATATTTTTAATATTTGATTATAGAACTTAAAATTCTAGATTCTTTCCCTTCCTCCCTCATTCCCCACCCCCACTGGAATGACAAGCAATTGAATACAGGCTGTACATGTGTAGGTATACAGAACATCTCCACAATGGACATATTGTGAAAGACTGACTGTATTTCCCTCCTTCCTATCCCGCCCCACCTTGTTCTATTCTCTACTTTGTCCCTGTCCCTTTACAGAAGTGTGTGCTTCTAACAACTCTCCTCCCCTACCCTGCCCTCCCCTCCATCATCCCCCTTGTTATCCCCATCCCCCCTACTGTCCTGTAGGGCAAGATATCCAATTTAGAGTGTATGTCATTCCTTCCCTGAGCCACATTCAATGAGAGTAAGGTTGACCCATTCCCTTTTGCCTTCCTGTTCTTCCCCTCCATTGTAACAGTTATCCCTTGCCTCTTCTATATGAGATGATTAACCCCATTCTGTCTCTCCCTGTCTCCTCTCATTCTTTTCCTCTCCCATCTCACAATTTCACCTTTTAAAATATCATCCCTTCCTTTCAATTGATCCTGTGTCCTCTGTCTCTGTACACATATATACACACACTCACATATGTATTCATATGCATATATATACCCTCCTATATAGACATATGTGTATGTATATATATATATGTATATATATATATACATATATATATATATATACATTTATATTCCTTTCACCTATCCTCATACTAAGAAAAGTTTCATAAGTTACAATTAT
>JAQQSV010013846.1:0-12428 GCA_028646515.1 Pseudochirops corinnae | reverse complement strand
AGGGAGGAGGAGAAAGAATCTGGAATCTGGAGTTCCATAATCAAATGTTATGAATGTGTATCTATCTATATATATATGGAATTATTATTTTTATTATTATTGACTACATCCAACTGGAACTTGAGATACACAGGCACGGTGGTTAGGAGATCCATCCTGCCCTACCAAAAAGTGACACAGGAGAGAATAGACTGGGGGAGGTGGGACACATTGGGATGGCTGTTTTGGGGCGATGGGTGGGGGAAAGAGGGGGAGAAAATATGTAACTCAAAATCTTGTGGAAATGAATAATGCAAACTAAAATAAAATTAAAAAAAAAATAGATTAACTCAAATGGCAAAAGAGGCCCAAAAAGCCAATGAGGAGAAGAATGTCGAATTTGCCAGATGGAAAAAGAATCTCAAAAGGTTTCTGAAGAGAATAATTCCTTCAGAATTAGAGTGGAGCAGATGGGAAGCAAATGACTTTATGAGAAATCAAAATATTATTGAACAGATCCAAACAAATGAAAAAATAGAAGGCAATGTCAAATATTCCTTTAAAAAACCACTGACCTGGAAGATAGATCCAGGAAAGACAATTTAAAAATTATTGGACTACCTGAAAGCCATGATCAAAAAAAAGAACTTAGAAAGCATCCTTCAGGAAATTCTCAAGTAAAATTGCCCTGATATTTTAGAACCAGATGACAAAAAAGTACTTGAAAGAATTCACCAATCACCTCTTGAAATGAGATTTTTTTTGTATGATGTGTAAGGTTCCTTCTAAAGCTATTCTATTCTAGCTTTATGCATGTACTTTCACGTACCTAAATTGAATCGAAGTAACTCTAATTATAAAAGTGTTTAAAATACTGTAGTACAAACACAATATTTATGGCACTAATGGCAACTATGAATGTGCCAACATAACTCTGAATTGCAAAATATAACAGACTCTACATATAGAAGACAGAACAAAAACATCTATTCAGATACCAGAAAGCTGAATCCTAAAACCAGAAAGCTAAATCCTAACACCAGAAAACTGTGTCCAGCATACCAACAAAGAAATTAATTCACCATTGCACAGTAGGGAGCCACATCATACCTAGCTGTCTCCTTGCCTGAATCCTTTTCTCCATACTGCTCTAACTGCTCTGACTCTCAGCTTCCTTTCAACTCTGTTCCACCCATTCAGCAAGCTTCTCCCACCAGGGACTCCATGTGATTATATTTGGCCTATTAAGAGGCAGGGAAGATGTTCAAATTCCCATTCCCATTACAAATGCTCTGATTAGTTTCAGTATAATCTATTATTTCATTTCACATGTAAAGATTACTGAATAAATATACTGTTAATCATTTCTTGGTTTAGGGTTCTAAAGGACAGTAACTGTGACCAGAAAGTAGGTGTTAAGGATTCAATTATTTGAGTCCCTAAATTTAAATTCAAGGAATCCTTTTTGTTACAGATTTTTTTTTATTCTGTTGAATATTATTACTGTTTTTTTTTAAGATTTGTTGTGTAGAGGCAAGCATTATATATTTTATTTTATAGTATCTGTCTTTGGAAGCAGAGAAATATGACTAACATCAAAATATCAAAATGTACAGCTAGTAAATTGATAGTATTTTGCTTTTGGAATTAGACTTCTGAATATTTGAAGGTCACAAAACAACAACTAGGAAGAGGCTTGTATCTCAGTGTTATTTTTGGCATGTGTGATATCAGCTTTGGCAGTCATTCCCATATGCCAAATTAGTAGGTGAAGCTCTCTGAGGGAAGTGGAAATTAAAAAATAGAAAATGGGGATCCCAACCCCTACCATGGACCTAAATGAAGCCAACAAAGTACAGGTTGAGGGAGAACAGGTCAGATGGAGAGAACCTCTCAGCCCAACTCCACCCTCCTTAAGACATTGTAGGATGAAGAAATCAAATGTAGGTCCTCTTCAGCTCCAAGGTGTGTTTAGGAAGATGAAACTCTTGCTGGCCCAATCCTAAAAACCAACAAACTTCCTGGAATTGGGATGACAGAGTGGTGACTGACTGCATCTTTACTCAGTAGGGTGAGTGAGGAGGGGTTTGGACCAGAGAAAATCAGAACACTGCTCCAAAGGTTAGTAGGAACTGATTTGTGCTCTGATTTATTTGACAAAATTTTATTTGTAGCTGTGGGAGCAAGAATAATTTTATCTGGGAGTTTAAATTATTATTACTTAAATTTAAATGCATGCATATTCAGCATAAGAAAAGACATCTTATTTGACTCTTCTGAAGTAGGCAGAGAAAGTGTTTTTATTCCCTTTTTACAGATGAGGAAATTAAAGGGTCAGAGAGACTGGGTGGCTTACTTAAGGTCATATAGATGTTAAGCTAAGCAACTGGAAGTTGAACTGAGACTTTCGATTCCCAGTCCAAAGTCCTGAATGTCTAATTTTTAAAAAGTTTCTGAATCCTATCAATATAGGGGTATTAACTTTTTGTTAATTGCATTTCTCTCATGCATTTACATGTGCTTGTAAAGCATTATTTAAATATAAATGAACATGTTTGTGTTATATCTACTTATTTCAAAGTGATATTGTAGAAAAAACCACATTGTAAGTCTTAAAATGCCTATATGAATTATTATGATTACCTGCACATGTTTCTTCTTCCCCACTAGACTATAATTTTTTTTTTCTAATCCATGATTTCATTGGTAGACAGGATTCCCCCTACCATTACAAATTGGTAAATATTCTTCAACTTACATTCTTAGAGAATTAACTAGGACCCTGAGGGAGGGCCTAGTTAAATGACTGTATCAGCAAGCACCGTAGCACACCCAGGACGGCTGCTAGCACAGGTTCTTAGATCTGCTTTTCTAAAGGAAAGCAACTCTAAATGGGTTAACAGTCTTACTTTAATCAATCAAACATATATCATTTACCTAGTTCAGGGGGAAAAGTCAGCACCCTGAACTTCAGAGAATACAAATGCAAGTTACAAGCAGACAGAGAAACAGATCAGCAGACGGGCTTCCAACACCTGACCATTACATCAGTTACCTATTTAGTTACCAGAGGGGGAAGCACCAACAGCTGGGTTTTTCAAAGCTGAGGGGCTCAATGACTTCCCACAGTCTCATCTGGCCAAATCACATAACTCTTCTCAAAGTGAGCCCCAAAGCAAAACCTCACATCAAGGCATATATATAGCCTTCTCCTGGCTTGGAGAATGTCATAGCCCCCTTGACCCACTCCCAATCACAAAGCTACAAAGGAGTGGGCATTTCCGAAAAACAAGCCTCGCATCACAGGCTCCGTGTGACCACATTCAGCCTATTAAGGAGCACAGTATACTTTCAAATCAGGGAAGGTTCTCAGAGTCATGTAGCCACTTTAGTAAAGGGCCTAGGGGCAGGGAAGATCTTTAGATTCCCATAACAATGACTTGCCTATGGTCTCACAACCAGTATGAGTGTGAGGCAGGATTTGAACCCAGATCATCCAGATTTGGTCATCCTTCTATTATGCTAATATATCTCACTAAAACAATAACTCATAATAACTGACATTTATATATGACATATCTATTCATGTGTGTATGAAAATATACATGCATCACTGCCTATCTTTACCAAACTATATCCATGTATATCTTAGGAAAGCTGGTGTCATATCTTATCTTAATATAGTATTCTATATCAGACAACTAATAAATATTGGATCAATTATTTAATTGAGTTTGGTGGAAGGCAGCACCAGAATTATAAAGTACTAATAAGTTAATGCTGTTTTTAGCACTTTGGGAACTCCTGACACACCTGCTTTTAAAGCCATAACAAAAATATGCCAAACTTTAAAAACAAACAAAAACACAGCTCACCTTAGCATAGAGATCTGAGAGCTGGCATTCTCATGTGACTTCAGCTCTGATTAGACTTCAGTAGGCAATTATTATAGTTTCTCAGATAAGCTTCCCAGAAGTTGTTCTTCCTCATACTTAAAAATGAGCCATGCACCTCCAGACATCAGAGAGGTGAAATATTCATCACCAGATGATATATTTTGATATTCTTCTTAAACATAGCCCATTTTCTTATGGTTACAATGGTTGCTATACTTGGGTAGAATTAATTGTACATGTGGAAGTATCTGTATTTTAAACAAATACTGATATCTTACTTCCTTGCTTGAAGTATTGGAAATAAAAATGAATATGTGTAAGGTTTGCAGATAACATGAAACTATGTTAAACTAACATATTTATTATGTATGTCATTCAGTAAAGATACTTTTAGCTTTTTATGGGATTTGATAAATTGTAAATAGCAAATTTTTTTTCCCTGTGGGACAAACAATACAAGTAATTCATAGAGAATGACTCTTCTCTGCTAAAGTAACTCTACATAGCCACAATTATTTAGATACTTTTATGGATACTAAGGCAATCTGAGTTATAAAATATCCACTTTTGCCTGAATTTTGAATTTAATTAAGGGAAGAATTGGAGTTTAGACAGAAAATTTTTTTTAACCATCTTTGGCAGCCACAGAAAGAGCCTTGCTGATAAAATTGTTATAGTATCATAGAGTCAAAGCTCAAAAAGCCCCTAGAGGCAGAGTGCAACCTCCCTCCACCCTGTCTCATTTTAGAGATAAGGAAACCAAAGCCCAGAAGGCTAAGTGATTTTACCAGGGTTACACAAGAAATAAATGACTGAGGAAGAATTTAAACTCATGCTCCATTTTATCACCTAATGGTCTTGTCTAGTGATTTAATGAGGTAACAACTATGGGAGAAGAAAATAACTCTACTACTGCTAAAGTCCTCCCTGGGACTCAGTCATAGAATCAGAAGCTCACATTGTCCCCAAGGCAAATATTGGGACTTTTTCTCTTCCTCCCCATAATTTCTCACCTGCCCTAGCTATGTATTTTGCCTTTATTTCAGCTATTTAAAAACATTGGGTATTGGGAAGAGAGAGGAATAAGTAAGGAGAGAGATACTATTGAATGAAGGTAGAGAAAATCATGCAACTGTTCTAACTAGGTTCACTACAAATTTATGTTAACTGGGTTCTTACTGCTGCTAGGCAATCCATCTGTATATCTCTTATTAACTCACTATACCACTCTCCATAGTGGCTCTTCCAAACCTTTTTAGCTCTCTTCAAATCTCCCATGACTCCTCCTCCCTCTACCCTCTCAGCTGAGATCCTTGCCTCATATTTTATAGAAGAAATTGAGGCTATTTGCTGAGAGCTTTCTCTTCTCCTCTCTTCCTTATTTCCTATCACTCAGATGCCTTCTGCCACTATCTCCACCTTCATCCCTGTCTCACCATGAAGTGGTCTTACTCCTTACTAAAGCTAACCTCTCTATATGTTCAAGTGGTCTCATTCCATCCTGTCTCCAACAGATTTCTTCCTCTTCCATCCACACTCACTCATTTTTTTTTCAATCTCCTCCTGTCTATTGGCCTATTCTCTATTTCCTGCAAACATATTTAGGAGTTTCCCCCATCCTGAAAAAAAAAAACTTAGGGCTGCTAGGTGACGCAGTGAATAGAGCACTGGCCCTGGAGTCAGGAGGTCTTGAGTTCATATTTGGCCTCGGACACTTAACACAAAACTAGTCATGTGACATTGGACAAATCACTTTATCTTCCCTCTTCCGAAAAAAGCAAAAAAAAAAAATCCTTACTTGATTCCTTCCATTCCTGCTAACTATTATTCTATGTTTCTTCTGCCCTTTGTGACTAAATTCCTCGAAAAGACAGTCTGCAATGGGTACCTACACTTTCTCTCCTCTCACTCTTCTTAATCTTTTATAATCCGACTTTGACCTTACCATTTCACTAAACTTGCTCTCTCCAAAGTTACCAATGATCTCTTCGTTATAAAATCCAATGGAGTTTTCTCAGTCTTCATTCTCCTTGACCTCTCTGTATGTAGCCTTTGACATTGTTGATTACTCCTCCGCAATACTCTTTTCTCTAGGTTTTCAAGACATTAATCTCTCTTGGTTCTCCTCCTATCTATATGACTGTTCCTTCTTAGTCTCCTTTGTTTGATCCTTATCCAGATCATGCCCTATAATTGTAAGTGTGCTTTAAGGTTTTGTCCTGGACTCTCTTCTGTTCTGCTTTTATACTACTTCACTTGGTGATTTCAGCATTTCCCATGGACTGAATTACTATCTGCATGTTGATGATTCTCAAATCTACCTATCCTGCCCCAGCCACTCTGCTGATCTCCAGTCTTGCATCTCCAACTGCCTTTCAGACATCTGTGCTGTTATCTTCAATCAAACATGTCCAAAACATAACTCATTATTGTTCCCCTAAATGCTCCCTCCTACCCACCTTCTCTATCATTGTAAAGGATAACACCAAATTTGCAACATAAGATTTATCTTCTGCTCCTCACTAATCTCTCATCCTGCAGCTCACCCACCCTTCCTATCCAATCTGTTGCCAAGGCCTCCCTATTTCATTTGTGTAGCATCTCTCATGTATGACTTTTTCTCTTCTCTGACATTGCCCACCACTCAAGGGCATGATCTCCTTGTCTCATACTTGAACTATTAAAATAACCTGCTGGTGGTTCAGTCTGCTTCAAATCTCTCCCCACTCCAATCATCTCTTCGGCCACCAATTCAATTAAATTCGATAAACAGTTATTAAGTACCTGCTATGTGCTAGCACTGTGCTAAGTGCTTGGGATACAAATAATATAGTCTCTGCCCTCAAGGAGCTTACATTCTATTGGGGGAGAGCTGCAGATGGAAAGTGTGGAGTGACCTGCAAAGTCTAAATCCTGCCCCCTCTAAAGGAAAGCTATGTGAAGAGAGAAAATGGGAAGAAGGAAAGTGTTATGGAGAAGATGGCAACTGAGTTGGACCAGGAAGGAAGAGTATTTCTACAGGAGGAAGAAGTGAATTTGAGTCAGAAGAGTATAGGATTTATTCAGGAATACCTAGAAGTCCAGTTTGGCTAGAACATATAGTGTATGAAGGGGAGCAGTGTGGAATCCAAGCTGGAACATTAGATAGATAGACAGATAGATAGACAGATAGACAGACAGACAGACATCTTTATTCAGTGCTTACTATGTGCCAGAAACTATGCTAAGTGGAGGGGGGTGGCAGGAGAAGAGGGCAAATGATAGTCCTTACCCTCGAAGAGCTTATATTTTAATTTAAGACCACACACAAAAGAGAGTTCAGTACGGGTCAAGGTAGAAAAACCCAAAGTCAGTAGTGGAGCTGGGAGAAAAGCCTTAGCTTTTCATGGTAGTCCCAGGTAAGAGGTCATCATATGGAGAAGCAGAGAGGTATTGACAAAGGTCATAAGATTGGGCTCAAAAGGACCTTAAAAATAATGCGTGATTTCTGTCCATTCTTCATTTTACAGATCAAGAAGCTGAGGCCCACAGATGCTTAAGATCACATAAGTAGTAGCAGCAGAAGATGGGATTTGAACCTATATGCTCTAACATTAAATCCCACCCTCCTTGCAATTCAGTAGATTGAAGCTGAATTGTGTGTGTATGCGTGGGGGGTGTTATGTGTGTGACTTCAATGTCAGGTTAAAAAGTTCATATTTAATGCAAAGGTCTTTATCTTTGGGACATAGAGAATGCCATTTCACCAATATACCAGGCATTTTCTACTGACCTCACATTCATCTCCTCCTCAAAGGCAACCTGGACTCTTTCTCCTTAGGTTCTTGGGTTCTGATAAGTGAGCTTCTGACTTTTCTTGCAGGGACTCAGAAAGTAGTGTGCTGGCAAATATTTAACAATATTACTGGGGGAAAAAATATACTCAGAATATGCTTATAAGTGTTGGTTGATTTCCAAGCTGTAAATGCTCACATTGAAAATTTAACAATCAACTCTCCAGATGCCATTAGAGGTGGCTTCAGCACACTCTTGAGTCAAGGCTTCCACAAAACCTCTCCAGGCCATACCTCACTATTCCTGTACCTCATTTCCCCTTTTTAGCTCCCCTTAAATTGTTTCCTCCTATTATAATATAAACTCTTTGAGAATAGGAACTTTTTTTTTTTGCATTTTTGTAGCCCGAGGATTTAACTTACTACCTGACATATAGTGAGTGCTTAATAAATTTCTCTCTCTCTCTCTCTTCTATTCAAGCACAAAAATAAACTACAGAGGTTTTGGAAATGGGAAAGTGACATAGTTGGAACTGTGTGTGATTATCTTGGCACTTGTATGAAGGAAAGATTGGAGAGGTTAGTCCAGAGAGACAAGGTCAGAGGCTATTAGGCAAATCCAGGTGAGCAGGGGTGAGGAACCAGACCAGGGTGAGGGCGGTGTCAATAGAGAGAAGGCTACGGATGCGAGGTATTGTGAAAGCCGAACTGACAGGATTTGGCAACTGGTTGAATGTGGGGTGGGCCGAGAGAGGGAAGAGACAAAGATGACTCCAAGGTCATGAATTCACTGTGAATTCACTCTAAATTTTCTAGATCTAACATGATAAGGCCACATTAAGTAAACCAGAATATAATCTGATTGAATGCTCTAGAATCATCAGTGTTTCCAAGCAGAGCCCTTTAACAGGTTCTTCCTTCAAATATTTTTAGTTGGATGAGAGGCTGACAATATGAATGTTCCAAGTTTAAGATATAAGTAAATTTGCTTGGTAAGAGCTTCATTGATACATTATATCCAAATCCCACCGTTTATAACATTGTTTCTGTAGATCAAAATGCTTGCTGTTTTGCCTATAGACTGCTTTTGCAGATGGATCCAATTATCAGGGTCAAGTAGGATTTGCCATGTAGCCTTTGAGTAATGCTCAAACTTTATTCAAAGTAAAGTATTCCTTACAAACTCTGTGATCTAGAAAAACTGGTCTGTTTGCTGTTCTCCATACAAGACATTCCAATTTGTACCTCCATGACTTTGCAGAGGTTGTTACCCAATGTCTGGAATGCTCTCTCTCATCATAGCCTCCTCTGGGAAACTCTAGCTTCATAGAAGACACAAATTGCTAGGTAACTCCTTTAAGAGGCTTATCCTGATTCACCGAAGTATTATTCCCCTTTCCTAGGACCTTTGCATTTGTTTTGTATGTGTCCTACATTTACTTATCTGTGAATATGTCGTATCTTGGATAGAAAGTAGGCTCTTTGAGGGCAGGGACAATCTCATTTTTTGTTTTCTATCTCTAGAGCTTAGCACCATGATTGGTACATAGTAGGCCCTTAATAAATGTTTGTTTATTGATTGATGAATTAAAGTTCTCAAGAAACATTTCAGTGAACTGAATTAAATAATTTGCCAAGTGATGGTTTGGATTCCTAGAAGAAGAACTTATAATAGTAGCTCACATTTTTAAAGTAATATAAGAATTATATCCATTTTTCAGACAAATTAAATGGGACTTAGAAAAATCAAATAATTTGTTCGAGTTCATCCAGCTAATAATAATAATGGAAGACTCAGGATTTATTCTCTTGTCTTCTGACTCAAAAGCTAGTATTTTGTGGTTGTTGTTGCTATGACAAACTTCCTCTTATCATTTAGAAGAGGAACACTGAATTTGAAATGGAAGGGTTAAGAAAAACATCTGCCAATTAATTTTTATAACCCTAACTCTAAATCCCCTCCAATTCTATTAACTACCTGATAAGTTTAAAAGATCATTTGTCTTCCTTTACCTTCTCTAAGGTCTCCAGGTCTAAATCCTGTGATCCTAGGTGACCCAAAGTGAATTAGCTATAAAATCACATCAGCACTATAATTTTCCAACCTCTTACTAGAGATTTAGGATCTAGTTGACTTTGGAAGAATGCCTGTCACAATCTTTTTTTGCTCCCTTTCTATGGACAAATGCTAAAATTATGTGGCAAAGGGACACTTCCCACTCATCCACACGCACTCAGTTACAGGATTCAACTTTCTTTAAGCAGAGCCTTCTATAATAATTACTCAATAGAAATGAAAATGACTATAACTACTGAGGTCTAATGAGGAGCGCATGGTCAGAAATGTCATGTCAACGGTTCCACTCTGAATTCACATGTGTATTTGTTTGTGTGGTACAGTGGGGAAGAGATCTTGTTTCTGTTTTCAGCACTTCTCCCTCCTAAACATATGACCTTGGAAAGCCACTTAGTTTATCTGAGTCTTGGTTTTCTCATCTATAAAATAGGGCTAATAGTACCTATCCTATCCTATCTATTGTAAACCAAAGGGTCTACCAAAAAAAAAAAAAAGCAAAAAAGGCAAATGAAAAAAAGTAATGTACAAATTCTAAATAAAATTCTACATAAGCCTGAAGTGTGTAATGCACTATCCAGTCACTTCAGTAATAGAACCATAGACAGAATTCAAAGGAACATTAGAGATTGTTTATCCAGGAATTCTTAACCCGGTGTCCATGGACCTGTTTCAAGTGTCTGTGAAGTTCGATGGGAAAAAAATTATATATTTTCACTACCTTTAAGTGAAACATAGCATTTTCTTCAATTATTAATACTGGTAGCAAGCATTTCTCTGAAAAGGGGTCCTTAGACATAGAACAGGTTAAGAGCTTCTAGTCTAGTCCAGTTTCGTTATTTTATAGACAAAGGAACTGAGGTTCACAGGTAAAATGACTTTCCAGTGACTAAAACACGGGTCTCCTGATGCCCAGTACCACATGCTTTCCATGATGCTGCTTCCCAGCTGCCTTGTGGATAAGTTAAGCATTTTAAAATTCCTATTAACCCAATCACTTTCTCTTTAGTCTGTAAACCCACACTCTATCAAATGACAGATTCCTCCTCTTTATATCCTGGAAGGTGCTAGTTAAACACCCTTGAAATATAGAGAAGAAAAGTATTTTCTTGTTCCCATCTTATATTGTCCAAATGCATTAGAGCTATAGTTCTGGAGGTCCCTGAGATTTTCAGGGGGTTTGCCAGGACAAAACTATTTTCATAATAAAACTCTTAGCTATTAAAATATTGTTCCTTTTTTCAATACTATACCTGTGTGAGGCTGGATTTTCTTCATAGTCTTCAATCAAAAGAACATATTATGATAGAATGAATGTAGAAGCAGGTAAGAGAATCCAGTTTTCTTCTATTAAACCAGGGATTAAAGAAATTAGCAAAAATATGTAAAACAGTGATAGTCTTCTCATAGGTTTTTTTGGAAAAGTCATTTTTTTTCCATAAAAACATGTTATTTATGTTCAAATGTAAAGAATTTATCAGTAATATTTTAAATTAATAAAGAAAATTTGAGAGGGGGCAGAGCCAAGATGGTGGCATAGGAGCAGCAAGGTACGGCAATTCCCATATAGCCACCTCAAAATACCCATAAAATATGACTCTAAACAAATCTTAGAGCTCTAAAACGCACACAAATACACTTCCCACTGAAGGCAGCCCAGCTAGGAGGGACCATCTCAGCGCTGGGAGCCGAAACCAGCCCAGCCTGAAACCATGGCTTGGCCCTGGGGGCAGCCTGACAAGCCGAGCCGCAGCTGGAGCTTCAGGAGAGTGGATCAGTGGCAGCTGTGGCAGTTTCCAGAATTATCAAGCCATAAGAAAAAAGGACTAAATGAAAGGTCAGTGGAACTCAGCTAAAATTGGGGGAAGAAAAGCAGGTCTGGCCAAACTGCCTCCAGGGCAAGGAAGCAGCAGAAGTGGAGGCCCTGCAGCTGCCTCCACGTTGCTGCTTCAGAGGTCCTGGCCTGCAGACTGCAGGGGGGCCAAGCAATCGTTCAGAGGCCAAGTGCTCTCGTGTTGAGCGGCCTGGATCCAGATCATGGTCTTGGGTAGTGGTCCTGGGGTGCGTTTTCAGTGAGCCAAAGTTGGTGGGAGCTGCAGCAGCCTCCTAAAAGTGCCGGCAGCTGGGAAAACCCCAGCGATGTGGGACAGAGCTTTCCCTTCTGGAAGCAGAGTTCCACAGAGCTAAAAAATCAGTGACTAGCCAACCATGAGCAGGCAAAAGAAGCAAAGTAAGAACAGCAAACAAACTCTAGATTCCTTCTTTGGGAAAAAGAAGGATCAAAGCAGGGAACGGGAAGAAGACAACACAGTCAGAACTCCTACACCAAAAGCTTCCAAGAAACATGAAGACTACCTAAAAGCTAGAGATGAGCTTAAGAAGGATTTTGAAAACCAAATGAGAGAAGTGGAGGAAAAATTGGGAAGAGAAATAAAAATGATGCAAGAAAATCATGAAAAGAGAGTCAACAGCCTGACTGAAGAAATTAACACCTTAAAAAATAGATTAACTCAAGTGGCAAAAGAGGCCCAAAAAGCCAATGAGGAAAAGAATGTCTTAAAAAGTCGACTTTGCCAGATGGAAAAAAGAATTTCAAAAGCTTTCTGAAGAGAATAATTCCTTCAGAATTAGAGTGGAGCAAATGGAAGCAAATGACTTTTTGAGAAATCAAGATACTATCAAACAGATCCAAACAAATGAAAAAAT
>JAQQSV010013845.1:0-12428 GCA_028646515.1 Pseudochirops corinnae | reverse complement strand
GGGGGTGGGTGACGAGGGAGGAAGAGAAAGAATCTAGAATCTAAAGTTCCATAATCAAATGTTATAAATATATATATATATATATATATATGCAATTATTATTATTATTATTATTATTATTATTATTATTATTGATTACATCCAACTGAAACTTGAGATACACAGGCACTGTGGTTGGGAGATTCATCCTGCCCTTCCGAAAAGTGACATAGGAGAGAATAGACTGGGGGAGGGGGGACACACTGGGATGGCTGTTTTGGGGTGGTGGGCAGGGGAAAGAAGGGGAGAAAATATGTAACTCAAAATCTTGTGGAAATGAATGATGCAAACTAAAATAAAATTTAAAAAAAAATAAAAAAATAAAAATTAAAAAAAAAAAGGTTAGGGCTTAGAATATGATACTCTGGAGGGCAAAGATACTGGGATTACAACCAAGAATCACTTACCCAGCAAAACAGAATATAATCCATGAGGGGAAAAAAATGGATATTCAGTTTGACAGAGGACTTTCAAGCATTCTTGACGAAAAGACCAGAGCTGAATAGAAAATCTGACCCTCAAATACAAGACTCAAGAGAAGTATGAAAAGGTAAACAGGAAAGGGAAATCATAAGGGACTTAAGAAGGTTAAACTGTTTACTTTGCTACATGGGAAGATGATATTTGTAACTCAAGACTTTTGTCATTAATAGGGCAGTTAGAAGGAATTATATATAGACAGAGGCACAGGTGTGAGTCGAATATAAAAGGATAATATCTAAAAATAAAATTAAAGAGTGAGCGAGGAATGTACATTGAAAAAGAAAAAGGGAGAGGTAGAATGGGGTAAACTGTCTCACATAAAAGAGGCAATAAAAAGCTTTTACAATGTTGGGGAAGAGCGGGGAGTTAAGGGGGAGTGAGTGAACCTTACTCTCATCAGAATTAACTGAAATTGGGAATAGCATACACATGGGTATAGAAATCTATTTTACCCTACAGGATAGTAGGAAAGGAAGATGAAGAGAAGGTGGAATGTGATAAAAGGAAGGGCAGATTGGGGGAGGGGGTAGTCAGAAGCAAAACACTTTTGAGGAAGGACAGGGTAAAAGGAGACTAGAATAACCAGGGAAGGGTTGGGGAGGGAGAATAGGATGTAGGGAAATACTGTTAGCAATAGTAACTGTGGCAAAAATTTTAAAGCATTGTTTCTCTGATAAAGGCCTCATTTCTCAAACATACAGAGAACTGAGTCAAATTTATAAAAATACGAGGCATTCCCCAATTGATAAATGGTCAAAAAATATGATCAAAGCTATCTATAGCCATATGAAAATACCCTAACCCTCTACTGATTGGAGAAATGCAAATTAAAACAATACTATCTCATACTTATTAGACTGGCTAAAAGGGCAGAAAACATAAATAACAAATGCTGGAGGGGATGTAGGGAAAATGAGACATTAACGTATTGTAGGTAGAGTTGTGAATTGATTCAACCACTCTGTAGAGCAATTTGGAACTATGCCTAAAGGGCTATAAAACCATAATACCTTTTGACCTAGTAATACCACTACTAGGTTTGTATCCCAAAAGAGATAAAAAAGAAAAAAGAAAAGGACAAAATATGTACAGAAATATTTATAGCAGCTCTTTTCTGGGTGCAAAGAATTAGAAATTAAGAGGATACCTATCAATTGGGGAATGGCTGAACAAGTTGCGGTATGTGATTATGGTGGAATATTATTGTATTACAAGAAATGATGAGCAGTATGCTCTTAGAAAAACCTGGAAAGACCTATATGAGCTGATGCAAAGTGAAATGTACTGTGTATAAAGTAACAGCAATATTGTAAGATGATCAGCTGAAAAATGCTATCCAACTGCAGAGAAGCAACTGATTGTGTCTGGATACAGATTGAATCATATCTTTTTACTTTATTTTTCTTGAGTTTTTTTTGTCTATGTTTTCTTTTTCAACATGACTATTATGGAAATGCTTTTTGTGACTACTCATGTATAATCTATACCGAATCACTTGTATTCTCAGGGTGTGTACAGAGGGAGGAAGAGAGAGAATTTGAAATTAAAAGTTTTAAAAATAAATGTTAAAAATTGTTTTTACATGTAACTGGGAAGAAATAAAATACTAAATAAATATATGAAAACTGAAAAAAAAAAAGACATGAACTGATGCAAAGTGAAATTACCAGAACCAGGAGAAAACTGTACACAATAACAACAATATTGTAAGATGAACTGTGAATGACTCTGCTATTCTCAGCAATACAATGATCCAAGAAAATTCTGAAGGACTTATAATAAAAAATGCTATCTATCTCTAGAGAAAGAACTGGTAGGAATCTAAATGCTGACAGATCAAATCATACTTTTTAAAATTTTTCTTTATTTTTCTTGGGTCGGTTTTTTTTTTTGGTCCATGTTTCTTTTCACAATATGACTAATATGGAAATGTTTATGACTGTACATGTATAAGCTGTATCAAATTGCTTGCCTCCTCCAGAAGATAGGAGGAGAGATACAGAGGGAGATAATTTGGAACTAAAACTTTTTTAAACAGATGTTAAAAATTTGTTTTGACATGTAATAGAGGAAAAAATAAAATGCACAATTAATAAATAAAAAGTTTGTTTGAAAAGAAGTAAGTCACATTTAAGTTTTAAGCATTTCAAAACTTACTCTGCAGAGCCCCTTTAATAACCAAGAAAATACCCATATATTTGTATGTATGTATACATATACAACAAGATTTGAACATAGTATATATAAGACTTTTAAAAATACAAATACTGATTTTTTTTTATTTCACCTGCTAATCAAAAAATAATTATGCTTTAAAAGCATATACACATAACAGACATTTGGAGTTCGGTTAACTGTCAATTAATTCTATTTTTATGTTGCAATTGCTGCACATCTCTCTACTACAAAAAATATGCATGAGTTTAATCCTAACATTTCATTTATCTAGTAAATCCCTTTTGTACTAGATATTTTGAGAACAAATGACTGCATAACCCAGATCACAGAATTTTAAAATCACAGAATTCAGTTTTGGAAGGAATCTTAGTAGAAGTCATCAAGCCCCAATGCCTTATATTACATATGTGGAAAGAGAGGCTACAGGTAAATAAAGAGGCTAAGTGACTTGGTCAGGGTCATACTGCCTGCAAATGCCTAAGGTGAGATCAGTTCTTCTTTCTATCAAATCCAGCCCTCTGTTTACAGATGAAACAACTTAAACATAAAACAATTTTATTCTGCATATTCTCTGCCATTCTTCTTTTCAAATTCCAACAATTTCCTATAGTCAAAACAAGTAATTTGTAGCTATAAACAGACATACTGAATGGGTTTGTGACACCAAAATCTTTATCAGCTTTTTTAAAAATGGCAAAAGCTCAATTGAAAAGTCGGTAACAAAATGTCATCTGCTGAGAACAGCAAGCACCTGAAACGCTCATTCATTTTTTTAAAACTGTACCTCAAATGACATAAAAAATCTGATGTAAAAGTGAGACCTAATTAACTCAACCAAGATAGACATTAATTTAGTTTATGACATTTCTAATGCCGTGAGACACAAGAACCTTCAGTCAATAAAGTACATTAAATAGTGTGCTGCAGGAGCACTGTAAAACAGTTAAACTTTGCCAGCAAAATAAAAACAAGGAAATGGCATCATTCGCTTTGTTTCTTCATCTTCTTCATTTGCTTGTTACCATACAGGAAAGAAGGTATTACCCTACACGGAGACTGTGGCAGGTGACCTGAAGCAAAAATGACTCAGGGAATATAAGCAGCAATCTATTTTTCAAATAACCATAATCATCGGTATTTGCATGCCAGCAGCATAAAACACCTCCGATACAATTCTACTTGAGCATCTTTCACAAGACCGCGATTCTGGATTCTCAAAGGCTCTGCTGTGTAGCACAAGCTCGGATAAGGTCTAGGCCAGCTGGAGAGGCTCCAAACAGAACCCTGGTGATGAACTGGATGTCTACGGTCAGATGACAAATCTAGTAAATTTAGCAGGAGAAAGGCTCAGGACAGAAAAGTTAGGCAATTAAGAGATGAACGGCTTTTGGCCAGTGCAACTCATAATAAATTAAGATGGGTAAAATCTATGAGGGAGACAGGAGTACTGATACTGACAGAACAACAGACCACTCAAAGCGCAAACAATCCTTTCGCCAGAAGGAGGAAAGGAATAAAAGATTTCACATTTGTTCTGACAAACCCCACAGGACAAAAGACTTGCTCTGGTATGCGCGGAAGGAAACGCTACAAACCAGTCGACCGCTAGCCGTATCATTGGGAACTTTCTCTGGTTCCAGTGGCCTGTGTCAGGTTCTAGACACTACACTGGCCTGGGTCAGCCATCGGTCACTCATCCTGACGTGTTCAAATGATACTTGATAAAAATAAAAGCTTTCTGAGGGAGAAATGGTCTCGTTTTTGTATCCTCAGTGCCCGGAACATGGTAAGTACTAAATAAAGGCTTATTGAATGAATGAACCACACGGTATTTTAGTGGTGGAACACAGAACCAGAAGCTGCATGACAAAGACTAATTCAGGCATCTGTCACATGACACTGCCATCTTGCCCCTCTGTCTTTCCCTACTCCCCCTTCAAGACTTCATAGATTATTTAACATCAACCTTCACCCTTTATCCCCTGCTCTACAGGCCTCAGAGTTGTCCAAAACACTAAAATCTAGCATAACAGGCTAATGAGGATGGGTCAGAGGAATGGCAGAGGAGGAACAGGGAGGGATGAAGAGGAAAATGTGAGGGGGAAGTTCCTAAAAGGGCTAGATCACACGGGGTTCCCATGTCTCGAATAAAAGGAAAAAAGGAAAGAAGCCAGCAGGACAAATATCCAGAAATTCATCCATCTTTCCAGAAGCCCTAAGGACACATAGTTTGATCCAGATCCTAGACAGAACTACCAGTACATTTTCAAACTGAAATAAAAATCATTTACTGGACCTTAAATAGACTTTGAGAATGATCCCCAAGGTTGGAAACACTGAACCAGCTGGAGATCTGATTGACAAACACAAGACCATTATCAACCTAAACTCTCTAGTTCTCTTTGACATAATAAAAATCAAAGGGCTCAGCAGAAAAGACTTTTGTCATCCCTTTTAGAGTATTTTATGACCCCAGAGAGGAGAAAACTCATACAAGAAGACTATAGACCAATATTCAATTGGAATATTATCAATTTCAGAAGAAGATGATTGGTATCCTTGCAGTATAGTTCCACTTTTTTCCTGCAAAGAACTACTTAGGTGAGAACTATCTCATGATGTCAAAGAACTACTACTGATATTTCATAGAATCTTCACCTTTCACTTAATATAGAAAAGTATTTATATTCTCTATGTTCCAATGATAGTTCTTCTTTAACTTCATTATCTCTGTCCTTGAAAAAATCTTTATTACTTAGCCCAGGTCAGTCTCTTTACATTCTGTAAGTTCAGGTCACATTAGAAAATCCTGAACTAACTATATATATTTTAGCAAACACTGAAGCACTTCAATTAGCATAATGGAAAAGATTTACTGGAAAAGACTTTACTAAGACCACTTTGCTGTACCTAAACTGGTTAACTGAAGTAAAAAATATCTGCAAGTTCTCGAGAGATCAAATATCTGAAAGAAAAAAAAATGCTATGCCCTTAACATATAAGATGAGAAAGCCAAGTTGAAACTCTTTGGTAATTAAAAGTGTGATATACATACTGTAACTATTGTAATGTAGTAACAAAATCTGATTTTAAAAAATAATTAAGAAACATTAGGAACCAAAACCAAAACTTTGGAAAATAAAATTATATGTTTTGTGTGTATAAACACACACACACACACACACACACACACACACACACACACACACAGACTGTCTCCAAAATCCCAAACGCAAGCTTTTAATTGCTTAACACTGTACTGACTTTTGGAATATTCTGCATACATAAGCATTACTCATCTTTTTCTTAACAAAACAAAATAGTTCATATTTACTTTAGAAACAGCAATTCTGAGTTCATAAGATCATACAGAAGAAAAAAATGAAAGAGAAATTCAGTAATCTATCCTAGGTCAGGTAGTAAGTCACAGAGCTGAGATTTGAGCCTCAATGCTCTAGAGGAAACTGAGGTCCAAAGAGAGAAAATAATGTGTTACTGAGCTGATGCAAACACTGTTTTTTCCCTATTTATATAGTGTTTTGGTTACAGAGGAAGATTTATAGTAAGCAAATAGGAAGAACAAGGACAGATCTCCAAAAGACAAGACATCAAAAAGTTGGATGACAGAAAAACTGGGATTACAGAATGGCTAAGTGAGAGTGAATCTCAAACTGCTGCTCCAAGAGTTCTAGGAGAGGAGACACCATCCTCTTCAGGTACCACAATACACTTAGATGTCACAGCTTTTTCTTCTAGCCTAGAAACATAATGGCTGCTTTAGGCCTAGAGAATCAGTTAAATATTGGGTTAAAAACCTTAGTTCCTTCTTATGCATTTTTAATAACTTTATCTTGGAATATTATTTCTGAATCTGCAGATTCCATTTCCACTTGTAAATAAACCATAGAAAATCCATTTGGGATTTGGTGTGGCACACAGTATAAGAGCACAAGGAAGTCCGTAGCAGGTTATAATGACAACAAGCAAAGCAGAGGAAAGAGCAATCAGGGATTAGGTAAATAAAGGTTTCTGAACCCAAGGAACTAAGGTAAAGGAATACCAATTTACATGGACTATTAAGCAAAGCACTTCTCATACATTCTCATTTAAACATTAAAACAAACTTAAGAAGCAAGTACTAGAGTTATTAATACCTCTGTTTGACAGATGAGGAAACTAAGGCTGTGACAGCATAAGAAAAACAAACTGAAGTACAGAAAAGGTATTCATTAGGCTGCATCACTGACAGCACATTTACATATACTAGAGATAGTAGGATGAAAATTTTCATTTGGAAGTAAAATTACAATATCTGCTTGTGATTACTTGTATTTATAAACTTAGAGAGATGTAAGTTATGGAATATTATAGTAAAAATTTTTTTTTAATTTCAAATCCTTGCATCATTTGACACAATTGGTGCACCTGGTCATTCTAGTGCTGAGTGACCTGCCTAAGGTTACACAGTTAATAACAAATGTCAGGGGCAAGAGTCAGACCAAATTATTCCTAAGTGGCAAATTCTTCACTGGGGTCCACAGAACTCCACGGGATTCAGGGATAGATTTCAGGGGACCCATTAACTTGAATGGGAAAAAAAATGACATCTTTATTTTCACTAACCTCTAAATGAAATTTAGCATTTCCTTCCATTATGAACAGAGGCAACAAACATTACTGGGAGAAAGGACCCTCAGGCTTGGGCAGAATGACAAAAGGGCTCGTGACACAACAAAGGTTAAGAACCCCAGATCCAAGCCAGTGCTCCATCCATTCTGCCACAATGACCCAAGACAGTCTGAAGGCTGATTGCTTTGGGGAAGAATTTGATCCAAGGAAGAGTTAGAATTTCTGGGGAACCCTAAGGTGTTGTATCTAACACAGAATATGGTGACAAGGTTTTATATACATCAAAATTCAATAATATATTAATGGAAAGAACATAATCTCAAACCATTTACATTAGGTTTTTAAAATATTTTTGCACTTATATCTGAAAATGAGCATAATAAAACACTGTAGAAATTCAGTCAATAAACATGTACCTACTATGTACACTGTTAAACATTGGGGATTTAAATGCAAATAAAAAGACAGTTCCTACCCTCATGAAACTTACAATCTAATGAGAAAAGATAACACAAATAAGAAAACTGAAAAGGTAGAAGGAAGGTGCAGGGAAAAGGGGCATAATGGAGAAGTCCAAAGAATCCCAAAAGCAGTATGGTCAGTTGTAAATGGGGAGAAGTCCGCGCTGACCCCTCTCCTTAAATAGAGTTCCTGAAGCTCATGGCCCTGCCATCGAGTCAGAGGGTCCAAGCAGAGGGACAGAAGGTACTGATCCGATGTAAGTTGCAAAACAGATTCAATCTGTAATTCTTCCAACAAAATAAACCAAATGATTCAGACCTGATTCAAGAACCAGAGCCACTCATCCTATACCCCTTAATCCTTGCACAGCTTCTTGAGAAACGGCAAAGAACCTGTGCATGTGTTCTTTTATTAATTTTCCATCGGTGGGGGGTAGGGGGGAGAAGGAGAGTGCGCAGCAATAGCTCATGTAAATAAATCAAGCAAGAGTCACCTCGGTTATCTCATCTGTATATTACTATACCACCTCAATTTTATTTTCTTCCAAGCTGGTACTGATTTTGGCCTTTGAGATAACAAGGCAATGGTCTGACCACATCTAATTTATTTCCTGTCTGCTGAAAGACTCAGCTTCTTTTTTTTTTTGTGCTACTGCTATAATTTGTTTGGACGTTAAGAGGAAAATTAGCTGTAGCATAAACCTAGTTAAAACTCTAAGGCACAAAGTTTGCTCAATTACAAGCTATATTTTGGTAAATCAACTAGATTTACTAGACTATTGCACCAGAGCTAACAGAAACCACTATTCACTCAAAAGAAAATATATCAGTGTCCTCTACTGATGCCACTCTTTTAAAGTTTAAATACCTACTAAAAAGTAGAGATTTACTTTAACTAATGCAAATCTGATGAATATTTCTTCCTCCAAACAGAGATACTTAAGAACTAGAAACTGAAAGACAACAGTTACAACCGTCATAATGATATAATCCAGGCAAGATGAGAAGATACGGCAGAGACAAAAGGTAGGTAGGTATGTGATAAACATTGTCCAGAAGAGTCTGAAAAAAACTCGACTTAATCTCCAGAACTTATGTCAAACATGAACCTTGTTCACGAAGCCTCCCCTGATCCCTCATTTACAAATTATTTCCTTCCTATTAATTGTTCATACACCTTGTTCATATACACTGTAGAAATTCAGTCAATAAATATGTACCTACTATGTACACTGTTAAACATTGGGGATTTAAATGCAAATAAAAAGACAGTTTCTATCCTCTTATCTATCTATAGAGTTAACTAGGAGAGAAGCTGTCGAGGTACAAAGTAGATTCTGCATTGGGGGGGAGTTTTTCACACAGATGAAAACATAAGTCCAATTTAAAAAAATATCTCTCTTCATTCAATATAATACTGTGTATTGCCCTTATCATAGTCCTTAGGTCAAGTTTTTATGACAAGTGACTATATACTCCAAGGAAATATAAATTTCTGAGATACTTAAATACTTGCGTATACAAGATGAATAATGACTGGACTCTAATCACAACTAATACTCATGCTACTTTATTTTCCATTTTATTAGGAATCAAAACAAAAGTCCTAATAAACCCCACAATCTATTCTTAAAGCAGAGCTGCCCAACATAAGAGTATTAAGAGGAAGAAGAATCGGTATTATAAACTACAAATTACTGACTCATTTTCACAGTTATCTGAAGTTAAATAAATCACATGACTCCTCCCTGTGCTTTGGGTCTACACCAAAGAGAGTTTCTGAGAAGCAGGATGGCACAGAGTGCTAAAGTAGGTCCGGGAAAAGTTGGATTAAATCCTGCCTCTTATATTAACTAGTGTGACCCCATGGGCAAGATGAAACAGCTTGACTTCAATTTCTTCATATGAAAAATGAAACTACCTTACAGGTTTCTTGTGAAGCTCAAATGAAATTATATAAAGTGCTTCACAAATCCCCATTAATCAAGTGATCAAAAAGCTATGTGGCAAATTTTGGGGAAACAAATACAGATGTGAGAATTCCCTGACCCTCCAAGAGCTAACATTCTAATGCAGTAGAGACAACCTGTTCAGAAATGTTTGGTTTTTTTTTTTAATAAATATATGGTCATTTTCAAGGTGTGGAAGTGTGTTGCACTCATCAGGAGAGCTGACAGAAGAAAGTGTCTCTTTGAGTTGTAGTCTTTAAGGGAAGCAGGACTTCCAAGAGGCAGAAATGAGAAAAGTTAGTTCATTACTGGCATCTAAGTCTGTCAGTGAAAAGTTCACGGGAGCTGGAGCTGAGAACAGAGCTCAGCAGGGAGGCATGTGTGGCTGGATCATAAAGTGTGAAGACGACAGAAAAGATAAGGCTGGAAAGGTTATTTATGTTTCTGCCTAGAATAATATGGACTATAACCATAAAAGTGCTGTTTAATACCTTATTATAAAAGTGAATTACAGTTTGTTTAAATTTGCAAACAATAACTACTTTTTAAAAATCTGATAATTTCTTCATACTCAAAAGTTATTTTCAATGATCAACTAATAACATTTTTATTCTAAATTTTGCCTAAAAATTCTCACTATTTGGCCAAAAAACTCAGAAAATTTAACTTTTAATTTGCTGATTTTTGTACCCAAACTTCCCACAAGAAGCTTTTCCTTTCATGCTCTACTCACCACTTTCATTTCATTTCATTTTGAAACGGAAATTAAAATCTTGTAGGAAAATACTGATGTGCAAAAACTAATGGAAGTATAAAATGAGATTAAGAAGTTAGTTTAAAACTCCTGGGGAGTATTCAAAATCACTTAATTTTTAGAGACTCAGAAAAGATCTGAATGTTTAAGTTTAATTCAAAGAACCCCAAGGTTCTCTGAGGTTCTTCCAGGGAAGAGAATAAATAGGAAAATAATGACTTCGAACCTTTTTTTTCCTCAGTCACAGAACAAAAAAAAGAAAGAATTCTATACTGTTATCAATGGAATACCCTCAGTGATGAAATCATGAGTCTCGAGTTACTGAAATAATTTAACTGCTGAAAAACAAATCACTGTGATAAAAGAAAGAATAAAACTTTTTTTTTTTAGAGTAAGTTGGTAGCAAACTAAAAGATAAAACTGAAATTAACAAATTCTCTGGAAATGATCCACAATCTCATTTTTGTACCAACTTTAAAGTAATGAATAATGTATATCTACTCATCATATACTCATACTTTTAAAACTTGACCAGATCTGATTATTTTTTAAAGATAAGACTGACAGATTTTAATGCCAGAAAATATACTTTTCAAAGTTATTAAGTACCCAAATATTAATTGACACGGAAAAGATACAGCTGGAATTAACTTAGTTTGAGTTTAAAGAAAAAAAAAACAAAGATTATAAAAATGAAAAGCAAATAAATGAAAACAATGAAAACACTTAAATCTATTAAACATACAAACTATAGTAAAAACTCAGTAGAACACATAAGCTAAAAATCTACTTAAAGATCTTATATTTTATGCCCTTACAAGATCCATCAACACTTGTCTCCAGTATTTCAAAAGATTTATGATTTCATAAACATTAGTACTTCCTACACTAACGTAGACCAAAACTTGTAGAAGCCTTAGTAGCCTGCTTCATGAGTTGCTAAGAACAAAAATAAAAAATAAAAATAAAATCACCTGGTGCCAACTTTTCTGTAATGAGGCTCAGCACTTAACTAGGCTTTACCTTGGGTAAACCAGACTCATTTGCAATGTGGTAGGATCATGAGTTCATAGCTTTAGAGGTGGAAAAGAATATTGGGGGGAGGGGAGTATCTAGCCCACCTAACCCCCTCATTTTATAGAATAGAACACCCAAAGAACTTAACTGAAATTCCCCAAGGTCACGAAGCTGGTATACAGCAGAACTGAGATTTGAGCCCACATTCCCTCTTTGACCTCAAGTCCAGTTTTCTAAACTATAAAATGCTGTCTCATGAACTGACATGAAAGAGATAAAGTTATGAGACAGTAAAAAGAAATCTAGCTACACTTTAGCTTAAGTCACCTCCTAAACAGACACCTGCTCAATACATTTCTGAAAGAACTGGCAGAGGCAACAGTTGAGTCACTATCACAAAATTTTTCAGAAGCTCTTAAGAGAAGAAATCCTGAACTCATTTAGTGTTAGTATCCTTTCTCAAATTACCTCAAAATTACTCAATTATCCAATCTCAAAGATTTGATTAAATCAATGATCTCACAAATTCCCAAGTTGCCACCAATGACACAGACCAAAAGTCTTTCTGATGGGGTCTGGAATGCTTTTGTCTGTAACCTCAGTTTGTAAAATCTCACTTGTGTTTGGGTGCCTATGTATGTAACATCAGTCTGTAATAAGCCTGTGTAATTTAGTTGGAAAAGGCACACTTTCCCCCAGCCATAAAGGCATTAACTCTGCTTCTCCCCTGCCCCTAGCCTAAGTCTTTTCCCTGAGCTAGCAGTCTGCCTAGATACATGTAACAGCAAGCACCCTAGCACACCTAGGGCGGCTACTAGCACAGGTTCTTAGATCTGCTTTTCTAAAGGAGAGCAACTCAAAATGGGTTAACGGTTTCACTTTAATCAATCAAACATATATCATTTACCTAGTTCAGGG
>JAQQSV010013844.1:0-12429 GCA_028646515.1 Pseudochirops corinnae | reverse complement strand
TTACGATGTGTCTGTGATTGTGTACAGGTTTTGCCTGGTTCTGCTCTTCTCACTTAGCATCAGTCCGTATAAGCCTCTCCAGGTAATTATGACGTCCGTCTCCTTCCCATTTCTTATAGCACAATAGTATTCCATTACATTCATATACCATAGCTTGTTCAGCCATTCCCCAATTGATGGGCATCCCCTATATTTCCAGTTTTTTGCAACCACAAAGAGAGCTGCAATAAATATTTTTGCACATAAGGGACCTTTTCCCACTTCTGTAATCAAAGAGTACAAATTTTAAAAAAATACTTCTTCTATTTTACCAGGTTGGTGTATTTCAGCAGAAAAAGTATTGATCTTGGAATGACAATATCTGGGTTTTCTTCCTGGCTCTATCAGTTAATAGTTGTATGACTGTAAGCAAGTCATTGGGTTCATTTCCTTTTCTCTCAAAAACAAGTGCTGGATTAGGTTATCCCAAATGACCCTTCCAGATTTTCTCTCTATTTAGTTTGGTTGTTTTTAGTAGAATAGATCCTAGGATAACTGTTTTTTGCCTTGGGATTACATTTATGAAATCCATGGTGGTCTCATTTTTCTAAAACTTTAACATAACCTTCCAAGACTGCTAACATAAATAAAACTAATGTCCAAAGTATGCAAATTTACTCTTATCAAGTTCTCCTGCGATGAAAGTGAACCACAATATATCTCTCCCATTTTTACCTCCCAAATTTCTCATATGAGATCTATTCTTTTCTTAAAAGCAGTATTAAATGAGTCCCAGGGAGTTATCATTTCACCCCAAGTGAGACTTATATTGTTACTATATATCCTCTAGGGTACTTTTTCTGCAATTAGAATAGGCTTCTACCAAGGGCAGCAACTTAGTTATATCATCAAAGCAATACGGTGTGCATTTTGATTTGAAATCTAATTTATTGCCATGAATTTTTCACTCCCTATATGTTTATTGGAAAACATATTAGTGCCCCTAAATATATTAGCCTTAATAAGCAACATTAAACTTTATTTCTAAAATGATTTTTAAATTTAAAAATTAATTACTGTCAATTAAATGTCAATTTAAAAATTGATGACTATTCAAAAGAGATCAACCTAACTATCCACACAGGGAAAAAAGGGTAAAAAAATGCCTTTTTTCTACTCTATGACAGGCAGTTGAATGAGCAATCCATTGAGTTAGTCTATCTCTCTCAGATTACAGATCTCTCTCTCTCTCTCTCTCTCTCTCTCTCTCTCTCTCTCTTTCTCTCTCTCTTTCTCAGACCAAAATTAATTAGAAGGGCAAGAGAGAATTGGATTGTATTTGTGAATTGGTCTAGCACTTCTGATAATCCTGAACTGTTTTCTGATGCAAAACTTCACGTTTTTAACAATATTCTCCTAATGATGCTATATGATTGTAAATCAGAGAATGATAATGAACCATGTTGTCCACCTGTGGATAGATTTAAGATGCAGAATGAGACATATTTTTTTGAACACAACTAATTAGGTAATTGATTTTACTTGACTACGAATATTTGCTACAAGTATTTTTTTTTTAACACAGTGGAGAGTGGTAGGTAGAAAAAAAGTTTTAATTTAAAAAAACACTTAAAATGACTGCTTTATAAGTTCTTTCATGTGATGGTTAAAAATTCAAATATTAATTGACATCATTTTATGTCTTACTAATATATTTTACATCATATCATTCTTTATAATCGCCTCATAGTAACCAACCTTATAACAAAAACAAAAAAAGGTTAAATAAAATTGATGTATACAGCAATGAAGACACTACATGATATTCTGCATTTATCATCCAAAAATGAATCAACATCTTTTAAGAATGAAAGTCATATATGAGTCAAGTGTCATTAAATATTTCAGGTGTTAAATGTCAATATTTTCTGTAATAAAATTATTTTAAAATATTGATTTTGGAGACTTCCATTAAACAACCTTTTACTCATTCCTAAATAAAAAGTATATAATTTTGCATTCATGAGCACAGGAACTAAATTTCTAAATAAAAGTTAGATATTCATAAATACGACTGCTTTCTAGATGAAAAGTTTGTGCTCTTTATGTATTGTCCCCTAAAGACCTCAAAACCCTTTATTTATTCAAATGTTCTCACAATACAAGCATCACATAAACTCAGAGTATCATCATTTCCATTTGCAGATGCATCCCACCAGAAGCAACAGTTAAATGACTTGCTCAGAAACATAATAAGATGCTGATAGAACAGTAAAGGGAATTGAAGATTTTTTTTTTTGCTCTGTCCTGTGGGAAACCATTGAGATACTATCCCTCCCTTTCACAGACAGGTTGGCATAATGCTAGTATTACCTTATAACCTTCCACAGGAAGTCATTCACTCAATATATTGATTAAACACCTAGGGCACAGTGCTGAATATTATGGGAAATACAAAGACAGTCCCTAATTTCTAGTAGCTAAATGTATTAGCCTTAATAAGCATGATTAAACTGTATATATTTTTAAAATGATATATGAAGTAATCTGCAACTACTCAAAAAGAGATCAACCTAACTATCCATAGAGGGGAAAAAAAAACACAAATAGGTGAAAATGTCTGTTTTCTACATTATCAAAGGCAGTGGAATGGGCAGCCCTTTCAGCAAGTCCATCTATGTTTATAGCATCTGTTCTACATCTACAACTCTATCATCAACATCTATATCTATTTGTTTGAAAAGGCATTGTATATGGGCATTGCGGATCAAACTTGATTAGAAGGGCAAAAGAAGTGTGAATTGAATTTGGGAAATGGTCTTGTACTTTTGGCAATCCTAAACTGTTTCCTGATGTAAAATCTCATGCTTTAAACAAACATGTTCTCCTAAGGGTGCTATATGGCTGCAAATTGTAGGATGATAATGAAACATGCATTATCATCAATAAAGAGACTATACATGTTGAGAACTTTCGGCATTTTGGGAAGAAGACAATTATCAGTCAATCAACCAACACTCATTTACTAAGTACTCTATGCCAGGTGCTGTATAAGGTGTTGGTAGAAACAAAACAAAAATGAAACTGTCCTTTTCCTCAAGGTTTATATCAGGAAGTTAATATATGGATATATATGTGAATACATAACACATCAATACTTATATAGGTATACACACAAAATAAATGCAAGCTCATTTCAGAGCTTGTGAAACACTGGGGGGAATGAGGAAAATCCTCATACAGAAATTGGCACTTGAGCTAAGCTGTCAAGAGGGCTGGGGATTCTGGGAGGCAGAAATGAGGATGAAGCAGATCATAGGAATGGAGGATAGCTAGTATAAGAGCAATAGACAAGAGCTATAATGTCCTGTGAGAGAAAGCCAGTAGTCAGACTATGGAAATGGACATCTCAAAAGGGAAGGTATCTGGCTGGAGGGAGGGGAATAGGACTAAGATCACCAGTCACTATTTGGTCTTCTTTTCCAATTCCCTATGATTTGCCTGTCCTGGAACATCACTGTTATCATGTGAGTGGAAAGAAAATGAAAGGAATTTTCTCACTTTAAATCAAAGTTTAGACTAAGAGAGATTCAATTCTTGCCCACATCCTTTCTCCTTCCCAGCAGGAGAAAAGATGTTCAAAAGACAGATAACCTAAGCCTGAGGGATGATTGTTTTGTTTTTTGTTTGTTTTGGTCAGTTGGCTCAATATTGTTTCAGTAGTCCCTGGGATGATGGCTAAAGGACCTGAGTCCTCTTCTGTGACATAAGGTCTGTGCAGCAGCTGCAATTTAGCAGAAAACCAGAAGATGGTGGAAGAGGGCCCAAAGAAATAACATGACAGTTGAAGACCAGCAAATGCCAGCAGAGAACAGCAGCATCACTAGACATACACAGTCTACCCAAAGCAATAAGAGCAGAGACATTTAAGCAGAAAGCAGCAGAGGATCCAAGGTCAGTGAGGGGTGGAGGGTTGGGAGGGTGGAGGGAGAAGCAACTGTAACTTGATGATATCACCAGAAGACATCAGTAGTTCTGTGGAAAAAACAACCAACAGCTCTGAGGGTGGGAATTGTCCCAGCCATATATATATTCTCTGGCCATGCATGTTCTCTGTGTCCCTGCCTACATGTTTTCTGGCTACTTGTCCCTAGTCAAACATATACCTTGTGTGAATCTCCTTTCCTACTGGTAACTGGTAAGAGGTATATGATTGATGTAAACAGAAAATCTTTCTAGTCATTTATATTGCTATACTGTTTGATTAAATATCTTTTGTTTTGAACTAATGTGTCATCTAATTGGCTGAGTAAAAGAAACACACTGATAGGGGATTTTGAGTCATGCTTTTTACCGGATGGTGAACCACAGAGTGCCATGAATATGGGGAAACAAAGAACAACTATGAAAGTGGAGGCAGCATGGTTCTATATTTAATACATATGTAATATTATTAATCTTTAAAAAAAATTAGATAATTCATTTCAGAAAATAGGTTGGTTACCCAAAGATAAATAAGTGAATGAACGTATATACATACCTATATACATACATATACACTATAAGAATGGTTATAGTATGCTGCAATATTTGTTTTTATATCTGACAGAACATCTAGGACTCTTGTGTCCATTCATAGCATTTAATTCATATTAGACAATGATAATGATCTTGGTAAGGATTTGTGGGAAAAATAACCTAACTAAAACCAAATATCCTAACTTTCTTTGCCAAATTTTCTTCAACATGGTGCACATATACCTTCCTTTCTCCCCTCCCTGATGCAACTTCTCCACCACCATCCTGATGCCTCATACTATGGTGCCAAGGCACAAGACAGTTTCTTCTACATTTAGGTGGCTTCTTTCAGCAAATTCTTCTACCTCCTGCAGAGGTAGTATTGGATTGGAGGACAGAGGTGAGCACTACTGGTAGGAGTTGAAGGGGTTACTTAAAACCCGGAAGTATTTTGATTGGGAATTAAAATTATTCTCATATGGTAAACCACAATGGTATTCTATGGAGGATAGAGTAGAAGATAGCAGTGGGAAGCCCTAATAGTAGTAATCTTAGGGATTAAAAAACCCTTCATAACTTTCTTGGTCAAATCAGTAAAAATAAACATTTGTATTGCCAATGTAGCCTCATCATATGGTTTCCAAAGCCACAACATAACTGTGGATAAAGAAATTTTAATTTTGTGATAGACTACTTAGTCAGGTGCATGCCACCAAAAGATCCCCAATGAGATAATACATTTGAATTTTGGCATTTTGGATGTTTCAGCTTTTCTGCATTTGACTTCCTTGCTTTTTATTATTTAAGTGTTCTCTCCTCCTAGCCCAGGGAAGGAAATCTTTATTTGCTGGAAATGTCTGGGATTCCAGATGGTATTCTAGAGAATAGTATATTACTGTAGGTTAAACAAAAAAAAGTGTCTGGCTACTACTACTCTTTCTACTTTTCTCCCTCTTCGTGAAGTCTATCTTACATTTCTGGAGCATTATGGACTACTCGTGACATACTTTCATAATTAACATTTTGACAGTGGACTTTACCTTTTTTATAGAGCACCAGAAAAGGGGAATGCACTTAGACAAATCAAGAGAAACTCTAGGAATTAGGTTGGCAACTATTTTAAGAAAATGATGCAGAGTACCAATCTCTTGAATATTACCCATGTGTCCTGAAATGCCCTCTTGCAGCTCATAAAAGGAAGAAAAAATTCACCAACAATCTAACAGTAATAGAGCAAGCTGTTATACTGAAGCTGTTAAACTTTCTCAATTAGCTCATAATCAGTGAGCTAAAAATGATATACATTTTTAGATATGGGTGAGCATCCCTAGCAATACTATTTCAAGCTGTGAATCTTGTTACATATCAAAGGGCAGAGTCCATACTTGGGTAAGAAAACCATGGGGAAAATGTCTTTTCTGATGGCCATTGTTCCCTGTAATTTTGTAAAATTTGCATAGAGCATCATGAACACATGACCGTGAAACTGTTAAGACTGATCATTTATGTATAGAGTTTAGTAACTAAAAAATTTTTTTTGGTCCAGGACCATGATTTCACCTGTAAAGGGAGCTTCCTCAAATCAATACAGATCAGCACTTTCTCTGCAAATTACAGTTGTAGAGAGTTGCCTGGGGGCACTGAGGGGAAAGGCAACTTGCCTATGGTCATGTGGCTAGTATTTATCAGAGACAGGAATTGAATCAAAACTTGTAAGAAGTTAATCAGATAAGTACTTAATGTTATATATATTTGTTATTTTGTTGCATGGAATTAGGCATAAACAATAAATATTTCACACAAGACCTGATTAGTGTGAATAATGAATCCCCTGATGGAGTCATACTTATTTGAACTTGCACCATTTGAAGCTATGAGTATGTACCATATGGTCATTGGCATGTAAATATAGGTATGATTATGCAACATTTGGTAATATGGTCCAGTGGAAATATGTGGTGCAAATTCAAATAATGTAACCTAGTCATGGGATTCATAATTCACACTAATTAGGAACTCACATCAGTCTTAATATATTTTGAGGTTTACCTTCTAAATTTTAGTTCTCCAGCATCTATATACTGACAAATTCCACTGTACATCTAACATTTAATCATTGTTATCATTAACCATCACACATTGAATCAGAGAACTGTAGGATCTTGAACCTAGACATGCTGGGGAAATGTATTGGACACAAACCCTGCCCACAATGAGAGAAGTCTTCAATTTGGAATAGATTTTAGTCTTCTTCCCAGTTAAACAAGCAAATCCAGAAACATAATAAGCTTTGCAAACAGTGGCTATGACCACAAATGAAAATGTATTCTACACTTGTCCTCATGCTTGTGGATCGTGTTCAAAAATTTTTTTAAAGCTACATGCATGTGCACTGTCTTACAGTCAACAATGCTATTTTTTTATTTAAAAAATTTTTTTAAATGTATTTATTTATTTTTAGTTTTCAACATTCATTTCCACAAGATTTTGAGTCACAATTTTTTCTCCCTTTCTCCTACCCCCACCCCCAAATAGCAAGCCTACTGAATATCCCTTCTCCCAATCAGTTCTCTCTTATATCCTTCCCCATGACCTCCCTAATTTTCTAGTAGGGCAAGATGGATTTCTATACCCCAGTGACTGTATATCTTATTTCCCAAGTGCATGTAAAAAACAAATTTTAGCAATGCTATTTCTCTGAACATGGTGAAAATGATATGAAGGCTATAAGGCTAATACACTGGGTCATTTGGGATCACTGTACCATTTGAGGACCCTCAAGCTATAGCTGCGATTTCTCTCCCAAGTTACTTACATTTTTATGTATCCTCTAATTATTTCTGTATTCTCACAAGTACAAAATTCTTATATACTGTCCTAGGAGAATATACAATGTCCCAGTCTTAGTATCTGCCATTCCAACAGTGTCCATATCATTTAATACGGTAATTGTTAAGGGATTTCTCAACTTAGAGATCCTGAGACCTTCCAGAGCTTTGCCTCAAGGTTAATAAATCAAGAAGCAAGGCTAGAAGATCCAAAAGATTAACTAGTATCCACTGATGGGCAGCTGCTAGGTGGAAAGATAGGTAAGGAACAAAGAGACATACATAAGTTTTACAAAGCCCAAGGGCAACATTACAGGTGGCAAAAATGAGCATATCAACTGGGGCTGCTCATTTTCCTTATTTGGGAAGTTGAGTAATAGGGACATGACGTCAAATGATTTTGAAGAGATGTGTTAACCCTGGAATTAGAACATGTTAACCTTGGAGTCTCAGGAATTGTCAAAAATCACGTTTGTTCCTGTGGTGGGGATATTTTCTTTGTAGTTAATCTTACGATACCCTGGTAGGGCAGGAAATTTCCAGGATAGTCCAGGGCTCCTTTAAGATAGAATTGGTGGGCTTATCATGTTGTTTAAAATATAGACTTAAGGGTCTGTCTCTACCCATCACTCTAGCTCTGTTTCTTTGACCTCTTCTAAGGTTTCTTTTTCTCTGGCGAGATATTTTCCCCAAACTCAAATTCTACCTCCTTCACAGAACAAAAGTAGTGAAATTCTCTTTAAAAGCTAAGTGAAAATTCACTACACATTTCCTATTCTAAGTTCTCTTTCTTTTCCTCTACACAAAAGTAGCATTGTTTTTGAGATCACCCATCAGGCAACTCACTGTTTTCATGTACCTGGGTTTATGGTGCCAGGTACTGGCAGCCGTGGTGGGTTTTACATCTAGTGGCTTCCAGTTTTAAAAAGAATATAGGTCATTCCATTCATTTGACTAATGAGATTCAGAGAGTTTCCATCATTAGCTAAAGGTGATATAATCTAATGGAGATCAGGAAAGACAGGTTCAAGTCCTAGCTCTGTAAAAACAGAAACAATAATATTGTTTCCCACAGGTTTGTTTAGAGGAGAGCATTTCTGAAATGTGCAATGTAAGTGCTAACATTTATATATAGTTTACTAAATGCCTGGGACCATGCTAAGCACATTTATTATCTCATCTGATTCTCACAACAACCCTCTGGGAAGTAGGCTCTGTTATTAGCCCCCTTTTACAGATGGGTTAAGGGAGTCAAATGGATTAAACAATTTGCTCAGAGATAGCATTCGAACTCAGGCCTAATATGACTCCACTATACCACCTCGCTGAAAACATTTGTACAGCGCTTTTAAAGTTTTACAAAGTGCTTTTCTCATAACCTTTGGTAGTGGTAGTCGGTTGAACTGTTTAATAAAAGGTTATCGGAGTAATAATAGAGCGCTTTAAGGTTTGCAAACTTTTCAAACTAAAAAAAAATAAAACTATCTTTTGATGGTATTTGATATTTAACAATATGTTCAATTATTATCTCATTTGAGCCTCACAGCCACCCGGGAGAAGTGGGTGCTATAATCTCTGTCTGACACTTAAGGTAACTGAGGCAGACTTGCCCAGCATCACACTCCAGTGTCACCGCGGGATGCCTGTGCTGGGAGAAAGCACGGGCTGGACGAGTGGGATGGGGAGGGAAGAAGACGCGGACGGGAGCGGGACCTCTTCGGAATGTGTCGGCCGAGGCGGAGCAAGTCTCGCCAGGGCTCCGGGAGAAGGGAGGGCGGGCAGCGGGGACTGAGCGCCGGCGGGAGCTCTGGACGTGCTGAGGAGCGGGCGGAGTGCCCACGGAGGTACGCGGTGGGGGAGAGAGGGAGGGCGGGGAGAGAGAGGGCGGAGCGCAGGCCGCTTAGGGTGGAGGAGGGAGGAGACGAGGAGGGGGAAGAGGACGCGTCCTGGCCGCCGCCTGGGGCTGCTGGCTGCTGGTCGGGTCTGGTCTGGCCCCAGAGCCCCAACTGGCGTGGAGCGGGGAGGAGGCTTGGGGTGGTGCCTACTAAATGTGCTGGGTCATGTGACGAATCACGTGGTGCAGCAGTGAGGGCCCAGCGGCGGAGGGAGGCGGAGACTCAGACCGAGACACTAGGAGGGAGGAGGAGGTGGAGGAGGAGAAGGAGGAGGAGGTGGAGGAGGAGCAGGAGGAGGAGGAGAAGGAGGAGGAGGTGGTGGTGGTGGTGGTGGTGGTGGTGGTGAAGGAGGAGGAGGAAGAGGAGGAGGAGGAGGAGGAGGAGGAGGAGGAGGAGGAGGAGGAGAAGGAGGAGAAGGAGGAGGCGGTGGTGGTGCCGTTGGCTGCCGCCGACGCCGACCTAGGAGAGGAGACAAGACGAGACACCGAGTGGCCGCCGGCGCCGCCGCCGCCCCCGGGGGAGGTGAGGCGAGGCGAGGTGAGGCGGGCGGAAGGGATGCGATGGGGGGCGGCTGTCACGGCCACGGCCGGGATGCTGTTGTTGCTGCCCCTCCTCGGGGCGAGCGGAGGGGATCCCCTCCGGCCTCCCCCCCCCCCAACTCCCGTGCTCCTACTCGTCTCCTCCGAACCCCAGGCATCCCCTTCTTCGTCAGGGGCTGGCCGCTTTCTTGCTCCCAGCCTCATCCCCTCCGCCCGGGGCGAGGGCTGGGGAGGGGGCGCTCCGGCCTCAGCTGGGGCGGGGGGGAGCGCAGCGAGGCTCTGCCCGCCCCGCGGGAGGAGGGCCCGGGCTTTGGTCTGCAGCCGTGGAGCGGCGACGGCCGCCAGGGGAGGGAGACAGACAGACAGACCGACGGACCCACACACCCAGCGGGAGACAGAGGTCGGGGGTGCTTGTGGTCTTATGGGGGGCCTGGGAGGGAAGCGCCTCCATGGCGGGGGGATGGCGCTTTGAGCTTAAAAAAATTTTTTTGGGGGGTGGGATACGGGTGTCTGACCCTGGCAGCTTGGGCGGCGGTTGCTGCCGGTTTTTTCTTTTGCTGTTTTGGCCTTTTGTTTCCACGCTGGAAAGAAGCGGGGCGAAAGAGAAATCCGTTTTCCCCGGGAGTGTGGAGGAGAGGGGGTGGTGGTGATGATCCGGAGGCGTTTGGCTTGAAGCCATTTTATTTCATTGTGGTGGCAGAAAATCCCTCAAAAAAACGGTCCCTCCCCCCCGCCCTCCCCCTGGAAAGCTGGGGTTGCACTCCTCCTTTTTCCTCTAGTTGAAGAGGGTTTCCCACTCTGCTTCAGCCTCCCCCCCCTTCTCCCTCATCCCGTCTCGTTTACCTCTACCCTCCCTACCCCACCTTCAGCAAGACCCAGGGAGGCCGTCGGCAGCGGGGTGTCTGCAAAGCAGCTCCCAGTCACCTGTCGTGCCAGCTGCATGGAAATCCTGGCACTTATGTTGTCTGGAGTCTGCTGTTTCCTCTGACAAATCACACAGACTCGCTCATATTATCAACCCATTTTCTCCCTTCCTTCCTTAAAAAGAAAAAAAAAGTACTATGTCAATCTCAAAGTTTGACCCCTTTTGAAGTAATTAGTCTTGGGACTGTTGGCACTCCTGTTAGACCCCTCCAAGGTTGGGTGGCTTCAGAGAGTTCTTGGTGCTGGGGTTTTGAGGGTGATTTGATGTGAATGAGTGGCTATTTCAGTTTTGCTTGCTTGACTACTAAGGTGTGTTGGTTTACCTATTCTTGGGGTTGAGACCTGTTTACTAGGTATTTTCCAGGGGAAATTTATTCTTTTTCTCTATTTGTTAATTTTATTTCCAGTATCTTTCAAAGAATCTCTCTCATGAAGGGTAGAACATCTAGTCAATCTCAAGATGAAGTTTATAGGAGCACGGGGAGAAATTTAAGTACTAAAATCTAAAGAAACCTGTTTTTTTAAGAAAATGATAGTTTTCTTGCTTTTCTGTGTCCATGGTTTTGTCTTTATCTGTGGTTGCATTTTACTATGTGTAGGCAAATCCATTTTGTTATGCTGTTTCTGGAAGAACTCTTAAGGCACCAGTCATCAAGTATTGTAGCTTCAAGTTTAAGGTTGTGAGGAATGTGAAATAACAGAATTAAAAAAAAAAAAAGCCCACAACAAAAAACTTGCAGACTAGAGAGTAACTTTAAATGTTATCTTTGCCTGCCTGGACAGGTTAGAAACTAATTTCAGAAGTTTATGTATAATGATATTCACATGCAGAACAAAACGAGATTTTTCTACCATATCTAGTCTGATAATTTACTTGTTTGGAGATGATTATATGAATGAAGCATGAACATCCAAATTTAGTATTCACTTTTTTAACTTAAAGTGGTAGTTAATCTGTATAAAAGTTATTAATGGAAGTGAATGTAATAGCTTTGTTTCAGAAAACATTGTGAAAGTTTCAGTAAATCATAGAATCATAGTTGAATATCTGGAGAAGATCCTAGAAGCTGTCTAGTAATTCCTTCCTCTCCCCAAATGAGGCCTTGAGAGGTTAAATGACTTGACCAAATTTTCAAATACTTAGTCACAGAACTGTTATTTGAGCCCAGGACCTCTAGTTTCAGATTCAGTAGTGTTTGTATCACATTGATGAATTAGAAACAGTTTTTATTCTGCATGAACCATAAAGTTAGGGGTACAGAAGATAAATAGATAATAAAGTCATTTAATCAACATTTTCAAACCTTTGACAGCTTTTACTCATGGGAGATAAGCAGAAAGATAGGGCTCTGTATTTGATTGCTTGTCTTTCCAGTGGGCACGGGTGGTGAGGGAGGAGGAGAAAGAACCTGGAATCTGGAGTTCCATAATCAAATGTTATGAATATGTATCTATCTATCTATATATGCAATTATTATTATTATTATTGACTACACCCAACTGGAACTTGAGATACACAGGCACTGTGGTTGGGAGATCCATCCTGCCCTACCGAGAAGTGACATAGGAGAGAATAGACTGGGGGAGGGGGGACACACTGGGATGGCTGTTTTGGGGCGGTGGGTAGGGGAAAGAGGGGGAGAAAATATGTAACTCAAAATCTTGTGGAAATGAATGATGCAAACTATAATAAAATTAAAAAAAAAAAAGATAGGGCTTCCTTCTGTTTTTGAGAAATAACAGCAT
>JAQQSV010013843.1:0-12429 GCA_028646515.1 Pseudochirops corinnae | reverse complement strand
AAGACGACAGTCCGGATCCAGGCTGCTCAACGCGAGAGCACTGACCTGAAAACAATCGCTCAGTCCCCCTGCTGTCTGCAGGCCGCGGGCGGGAAGCTACAACACGGGGGCAGGTGCAAAACCTCTGCCTTTCGCTTTTCCGCTCTGGAGACCTTTCGGCCGGACTGCTTATCTCCCCCTTTCACAATCCCCACTGGCAGCTGGTGCTAATCCGCTCACCTGAGAGGCTTCTCTGCCCCTCCCGCCCAGCCGCCCCCAGGGCACAGCCGCGGCTTGAGGCCAGGCTGGTTCCGGTTCGCAGTGCTGATATGGTTCCTCGTAGCCGAGCTGACTTTAGTGGGAAGTATCCTTGTGTGCGTTTTGGAGTTCTAGGATTGGTTTGGAGTCCTATTTTATGGGTATTTTGGGGTGGCTATGTGAGAGCTGCGATATGTTGCTGCTGCTATGCCGCCGTCTTGGCTCCGCCCCCCTCCTGTGAAACTTCTGAAGGAGATTTCTTTCATGAGCTCATTGATGTGGGTTATAGATCAAACCCCTAAACTTATGTTCTCCACCCACCCCTGTGTGTATTTGTCCTCATTCTTCCATAATCCCTCCACAGTGATCTTTCCAATGCATTTTTGAGGTCTTTTTATGCCCATCATAAATCATGATTCCCTAGAGACTGTAATGTTGCATGGTTGGCAGAATATTAGTGTTACAAAGATGGAATTTTGTTTCAGGGAGAAGCTTAGGGTCATTGAAAGTGCTGAACAACACTTAATAGAAATATAATGTCTAGAGTGGAAGATATTAATAGTCACTCTACTCTTCATGATCTAGAGTTTTGGTTCTGTTCTAGGTGTTAATTTTTAAGAATGACATTGGTGAATAATTCTAGGGTGACCAAGCTAGAGATGCGACCTAAAAGCATGTCATATGAGGCTTATTTGAAGGATCAGCTGGTTACCTCGGAAATGAAAAGGCTTGAAAGAAGAAAGGTACATTATTGTCTTCAGATATTTGAAGGATTCATTTATGGTTCCAGTGAGAAATGAGAAGAAGTTAGAAGTTATACATGGGCAGATTTCTACCTCATGGCAAAGAAACCAAGTAATTTTCAAGTTCTTATCTAAATAAGCTAAAGATACCTTTCATTATGTAATTTTTACCATACTGGCTGTCTTTAAGCTAGTTCACTTCACTTCTACATGCCCCTACACCAGTCCAACAATCGTAGAGCAGGCTTTCATGTGGACTTAGAAGAGAACCTCCTCTCCCAAAGATGTATAACCTCCTTTATTCATTCAACCTAAGCTTTTTCAACTCCTGCCTAGTGAGAACTTTGGGCTACCATTTATTGTGTGGCCTCAGGCAAGTCAGAAGCCGTCCATCTCTTAGATAGGGATATCTGTCCCACCTACCTCACCAAGCTGTTCTGAGTATGTAGTGAATTTGTGAATGCTTTGTAAATGGTAAGTTAGTTGCTAGCCTGCACCTGACACTGAGATGATTGGTTGGGTTAGTGAGTGAGGAGGGGAAAGAAGCATAAAGCACTCTCCTCTATGCAGGATCTTGCCACAGTTGCATACACAAGAAAAATTTGAGACAGTGAGTCAGGACATGCTAAGTACCAAAGTGAGTGGTATAGACAAGGAAGATCACTTGAAGTTCCTTTTCCCACACACTAAACTGGGGGAGGAAATATTTTTGTTTTTTCTTTCAGGCTTTTCTGAGGACATTTTTTTTTAATTACCAAAATGTGTACCCACTCCTGGAGCTTCTGGGAAATGGCAAAACATTTTTCACTCAGGAACTCTTATTTTTAGGTTTTCAACTTTGAACCAATCCTTGCCTTCATCTTCAAAATTTAGTCAGGTCTGCAACAAGTAAAAACACCTACTTCTCCTGAAAGGCTGAGGTGATCCTGAGTTGTTCCATTTTCAGCATCACTACTAATTCACTAAACAAACAATGTTACTACCTTAAGACTTGGTGACCATCTGGAAATTGGAAATGGCAACTTAACCCTGATGGGTATTGAGAAATTCATAGTCTAACCCTCTTGTTTTACAGATGAGAAAAGTTAGACCCAAGTTGTGACTTGCCCAGGGTCATATAACTAATAAGTGACAACCTGAACTTAGTACTTTGTTATCTTAATGCTACTGTTCTTTACCCAAAATGAAAGAAAACTTCCAACCATCTTTGGACAATTCTGGAAGGAACTTTGAAAAGCCATCCAGTCCATACTGTCTTCTGACCAAATCACCCCTATACCATCCTGAAGAGATGAAAATCTGCCATGTAGTATAAGACTTCCAGGGGAGAAATAACCTTAGAGCTAGCTTACCAAGATAGGTGTCTGCCTCTGATTTGAGGGCATGGTGCAGATTGCACCCCCTGCCCCCAAAATATCTCTTTCATAAACCTGCTGCTGCTGCGTGTATTTCCACCTTTAGAGACTCAGAATCATAGGAACTAAGTGTTGGAGTGATTCTACAATCATCTAGTTAAACTTGTTCCTAAATAGGAATCTTCTCTATAGGATCCCAGACAGCCATCCTGTCTATTTAGAGACTTTTGGAAAGAGAATAATTAAGCTCTTGGTGGCAACCTAATTATTAGGAAATTGTTCCTTTCATCAAGCCAGTCTACCTCTCTGAAGCTTTCATTGATTACTCCTTGTTCTCTCTGGGGCCAACCAAAACAACTATAATAATCTCTTTTCTACTTAGCAGTTCTTCAAGAAAATTACCATTTTGTCACTAAGTCTTGGTTCTTTTAACTGACTCTTATAATAACATGGTCTTCAGTCCACCCTAGTCATCCAGTTCTCTGGACACAGACCAGTTTATCAACATCCTTGCTAAAATATGGTACCCAGAATTGAACACAGTACTCCAAATGTGTTTCGACCAGGACAGAAGATAGCAGGGCTCTCCTGTGTTATGGACACACTGCATTTTTAAAAATCCCCTATAAGAACATACCTGCTTTTTCTGCTGCTATATCACAATGAGCTTGTGGTTCACTATAGATTTTTTTTCCCATGAAATATTGGCCAGCTATGATCCCTATACCCTATGCTTGTGTAACTAATTTTTAAAAATCTAAGCATAGTAGTCTATTTATCCCTACCAAATTCCATACATTAAATTTGGCTCACTAGTCTAGCTTATTGAAATAACCTTTGGATCCTGGCTCTGTGTAAAGCCAAGCATGAGCGGCTTTCCAGAGGACTTCCGCTATTTAACAGCTTTCAAGGTTCTGATTACACAGTATAGTGAACTCTCTGTTCAGTAACAAACTAAGGCAAAATATTCACAGAAATCAAAATACAGCATTCACAACGTTATGGCATGACAACTTATCACTAAAATGGCCACATAGTTTTTCACCAAAGTGGCTACATAGTTTTAAACAAAAGATATTCAGTTAGTAACTCAATCATTTAGTAAGTCCTTAATTCAGTTACAAAGTACAAAGGTCAAAAGTTCTCCACCCCTAGGTCATTGTCTTAATCTCTTCAATTAAAAAGTCTTCTTTCCTCTTAATTGGAGATTAGTTTCCAATTGTCCTTAATTAGTAAGCCCTTAACTCAATCATCTAATGTAAAGGTCAAAGTTCTCCACTCCTAGGCCATAGTAAATCATGATCTCAGTTTGCATTAAATATCCAAGGAGAGCTCTTCATCTTGACTTGAGGCAGGCTCTCAGCTTCCATGGTTCCTCTTCCATGGTCCCAGCTCCTGCCAGCTCCTTGTTGTCCAGCTCCTTGTCCAGTTCCTATTGCATATTGAAGCTTACAGTGTCCAGTCCACCCCAAGTCCTTCACAGTTTCTGTTCCTGGAGACAAAGCTTAACAAAGCCACAATAACATTCGTAAACATTGCCAGCATCCTCATCAATTCACTTTCTGCCTGTGAAATCAACATAGACCCAACAACAAAGTCTGAGAAATCAGCAGAAATCATCAGTATAGTCCCAGGACCTCTGAAGGATTTCAGCAAGACCCCTCCTCCAGGATTTCTGTAAATATACAACAAGAAAATCCTCTTTCAGGGCTTCTGAACCAGCAGCAGGGTCCCAGGGCTTCTGTAACAACAGCACCGTCCTTTATCAGCAGTTGAATCTAACAAAGTAACCTCAAAACAGACAGACAAAGTACCAGCACCACAGTCATGCTTCCTCCCAGTTCTCCTCTTTTCTCATAGGTGTCCCAAGACTACAGATGGGCAAACACAATTCCAATTTCTAAAAAAATTGGGGGCAGTTTTCATATTATATGCTGGTGAATGTGACTTTGATAGCTGGCAAAATTCTAGAACATTATTAAAGGTATAGTTTATAACCATTTGGCAAAGAATATGGTGATCACTTAAAGTCAGCATAGCTTCATCAGGCACAGGTTATACCATATTAATTTTGTTTCCTTGAGAAGAACTTCCATTTCTCAATTCCTCCCTCCAGCAGTAGCAGCTCAGCCTCTAGGTGCTTGCTCCTAGCTGTTCTGGCCTCTTTCAGCTTGGGCTTTTCCTTATATATGGTATTAGCTCCTCCTTGTTCTGCCCCTTCCTGTTACGTCAACAAGTTCATCCCACTGTGAGATTCACAAGTTTTGGATCTTAATACTTGACACAATCACAAACTTGAAACAAGGTCCTAAGTACTTGTTTGCTTACCAATACCAGGGGCTTGGAAGATCTTCAAATTCTATTATTATTATACTCTGTCATCTAATTTGTTAACTATCTCTCCCAACCTTGTGTCATTCTGAAAATTTGATAATCAAGTCAGATAGGCCTTTATCCAAGTCATTGATAAAAATGTTAACAGCATGGGGTTAAGGATCAAATCATATCTTACAGCATTCCATTAAAGATCCCACTCCACGTTGACACAGACTTTAGGTCAAGTCATTCAGTCAGTCCTGATCCACCTAACCGTACTACGAGGTAACTATTAACTAACCCATATCTCTCTTGTCTACAAAGACATAGCAGATGCTTTGCTGAAATCTAGCCATACTATGTCTACAGCATCCCCCTGATCTACAAATCTAGTAATCTTATCACTAAAGGAAAAGAAGAAATTAATACAATATGACTTGTTCCTGATGAAGCTGTGCTGACTTTAAGTGGTCACCTTTGCCAAATGGTTATAAACTATACCTTTAATAATGTTCTAGAATTTTGCCAGCTATCAAAGTCACATTCAGCAGCATATAATGTGAAAACTACCCCCTTTCCCTTGATATTTTTAGAAATTGGAATTGTGTTTGCCCATCTATAGTCTTGGGACACCTTCATGTTCAGCACCATGATTTTTCAAACAATTAACTAAGGCTTCGCAGTCACATCCACCTGTTCGGGTTTTTGTTTTATTTTCAATATCCTGAAGTATTCCATTCCTGTTCATTTGAATATATGGAGAGCAACTGGATGCTTTTACCATCACCTTATATTAAATTAACACTGTTACCCTTGTTTGTTCTAGTTTTCTTCTTGGTCTAAAGGTAATTTTTCTTGCCAGAAAAAAAAAATGGAGACAGAATAAAGATTGAGTATTTCCCACCTTCTCTCACTGACTTTGTCTCATCCAGCCCGGCAGTGGTCCTAACTCTTCTCTTCTTGCCTCAACATAGCCTTCAGAAAGTAGTTTTTGTCTTCTTACACGCTTCTATATTTATCCTTAGTCACCTGTTTTTATTTTCTGCAGATGTGCATTAAAAATATAAGTTGATCAGTGAATTCTCTTTCTCCCTAGACTCTTTCTTCATTCCTTTGGGTTAATTTATGGTAACCTGTTAAAATGTAAATATTTTGGGGATGGTTAACATTTTAAGCCTTTATTTTCCATTAACCACTAAATATAAAATGAGATTACCAGATCCTTTTCAAAAAGTTTGATTTGTGTTGAGAAAGTTCTGATAGATAAGTAGAAGGGAAATAAAGATAGATTCAGATCCCAGGATGCTGTTCTTAGAAAGGACCCATCCTACCTGAGAGACCCTAGGCAGCCAGAGGGTAAGATGAGGCCACATAAAGAGAGTGGACCTTCACTTGATCCTATTATCCCATTAGCTTTCTCCTGTCTATCTCTTCTCCTTCTCAGTAAAACTGGAGACTACCCTAGGTGTCTACTTCCCTCCCTTGTAAACCACTGTCATCTGGTTTCTCACCTCATTATTAACTAAATTGCCCTCTTCAGAATTACCACTAATCTCTTACTTGCCAAATCTAATGGCCTTTCCACAATACTCATTCTCTTGTCCTCTCTGCAGCCTGACACTGTTATTGACCACCTCTTGACTTAGATACCCTCTCCTCACAAGTGTTTGTAACATTTCTCTCTCCTGATTCTCTTCTTATCTGTCTCATTGCTTCTTGCCTTTGCTGGTTCTTTAGGTCACACCACTAACCCTGGGTGTCCCCAAGACTGTACCCTGAATCCTCTTCTAATTTTATTCCAGAGTAAAGGAGTAAACTATTTTTACTTACTTTTTACTCTTACTTAGTGATCTAATCAGTTCCCATGGGTTTAATTGTCTCCATATTGGTAGTTTCCATATCTCTGTATCACTAGCCCTAGGTGCTCATCACCAGCTGCCTCTTGGACGTCTCAGACTGGATGCCCCACAGACAACATGTCCAAACAGCTCACTATCCTTTTCCCCAAAGCCTCTCTTCCCAGCTTCCCTATAAAAAACTTTTTTGGGGGGAGGCAGTCAGGGTTAGGTGACTTCCCCAGGGTCACACAGCCCCTAAGTGTCTGAAGCTAGATTTGAACTCAGGTCCTCTTGACTCCAGGACCAGTGCTTTTCCTACTAATATTTAAAAGCATCATCATTCTCCTCCCTTCACTCACATTCACTTCACCTATTTAGTCTTTTGCCAAATCTTTTCATTTCTACTTTTATAACATCTCTTGGATATGTTCCTTCTCTATCCTCAGTTATAATGCCCTCTGGACTATTGCAATAATTTTCTATCTGGTTTTCTGTCTCAAGTCTCTCCGCACTCCAATCTCCACTCAGCTACCTTTTTCTAAAGTACACATCTGCCCTTGTTAACCCTTCCCTGACCCCCATTCATTGAGCCCCAGTGGCTCCCTTTTGCCTCGAGGACCAATATAAACTCCTCTGCTTGGTATTTAAAGAACATCATACCTAGCTTTTTCCTGTTTTTCCAGTCTTCTTTTCCTTGGCTCTTTTCTCTGCACTCACTCTGTGATACAGCTATCCTGACCTGTGTGCAGTTCCTCAAACATGATATCCCATCATCCTTCTCTGCACCTTTGCCTTTTGGATTTCCTGGCTTCCTTGCGACTCAGCTCAAGTCCCACCTTCTGCAGACTCTTCCCTGTCTCCTCAGGTGCTAGGACCTTCCTCTAAGATTTCCCTCCATCTTCTCCATATAGTCTGTAAATACCTAATTGTTGTCTCCCCCACTTCTTGAGGGCAGGGACCATATTTTTACCTTTGTATCTGGCACTTAGTATGGCAGCTATCTGGTACTTGCATGGAGCCTGGGACAGAGTCAGGAAAACCTGAGTTTTCAGAGACTTCCCCAGACAAATACTTCCACACACTTCTTGTGTGACCCTACGCAAGCCACTTAACTTCTCTATCTCAGTTTCCTCATCTGTGAAATGGGAATAAGAATAGTACCTACCTCACAAGGTTATTGCTGAGATCAAATGCATTAACATGGAAAGCTTTTTGCAAACCCTAAAGCTGTATATAAATGCTAGCTATTATTATCATAAGTGCTTAATAAATGTTTGCTGAATTACTAACTGAATTTATGAAAATGGAGAATGGACATCTCAAGATAAAGAGGGAGTCAGGCTATGGTCGCAAAATGTTGCATATGATGTCAGATGTGATAACTTTGCAAATCAATTTTGCTTGACTTTTTCTTAAGCAGGTTCATTTGAGGATAGGGTATCTCAGGAAATGATTGTAGTGTTTTTAGAAAAGCATCAATTAAATATGTACTTTTAAAGTTGAAGAGGGATAAGTGAAGATTACTTATGTCCACTCTCTTTCACAATTGTTCTGACTTTCATACGTGTTTAATGGAACCACTTTCAGGAAATTGTTCTGTTTCTGGCTCCTTTATTCTGTAGCTTAGATGACTTATCACTTCCCACTTGTTCTGTCCTCCTGTTTTTAAGGTATTTTTCTTTTTTAAAATATTTTGTGAGTTGGTTCTTCCCACCTTTGGTTCTTCCCATTTAACCCAGCAAACCTTCATATTGGAAACAAAGCTCTATTCTAGGCAGTGGCAACAGCAGCTAAGATGTTCTTGAAATGATTCATTCTTTGAGCTATTCACGATTTCCAGTGAGTGGGATTAACTTGCAATGACAGTGGTGTGGGCAACACTGAAAAGGCATTGAAAGGAAACTGTAGGCATCCCTCTCCATGGCCTAAAGCCAAAATTGAAATAGCATTTCTGGTATCTTTTTTTCTTTTTTGGGGAGGGTGGGAAGAAGGGACTAGCAAAATGGTCAGAAGGCCTGTTTGAGGTCTAGCTCTGCCACTTACAAGCTATGACCTTTGCCAAGTGACTTAGCTGCTTTGAGCCTCAAAGATCTAGCGACTAAGGACTAAATAAGACAAAAGTGATTTGTGGATCCTAAAGGGATATGTAAATATAAGTTGTCTTATTATTATTATTATTATTATTATAGAACAAGGAAGACAGAGAAGAGTCCAGGATCTTGTAATTTGAGGATTAAAAAAAATACTTTTATAAGTGAAAATGGCAAAAATGTTAAACTTTCAGGGAAAGAAAATCATCCTTTTGTTTCTGAGGATAAAATCATTGTGATTAAAAGATTTTAATGACTGTTAGATAGTATGTATGTATCATCTCCACCTCCTCTCTCTTCCTTCACACCTTAAATAGGCAAGTTTGTCCCTTGCTTATGACTGGATTATTATTGGTTTCCCTTCAACTCATTTCATTAGTTCCTCACTCAGTATAATCAAATTGCTATATTTTTTCTAGGTTTCAGACTCTGTCAAGAAAGATAAGCAGACTGATGTGGTTTAAAGTGAGAGCAGCTGGTAGTGATTGAAGGGATGGATCTGAAATTAGGAAAAACCTAGCTTCAAATCTCATCTCCCATATTTGATAACTTATGTGAACAGGGAAAAGCCACTTCCCTGCTCACAGCCCAAGTTTCTCCATCTGTAAAATAGACACACTCATCTCTTCAGTACCTCCCTTACACGCTGAGGATCAAATGAATCCTGGAGTGACTGCCGTTGCACAGTCTTCTTTGGGACTTCAGGGACTCTAATCTCGGGAGTGTGGGCAGTCTAACCACATTTGCAGATCACAGTCTATTCCCGCTTCTTTCCATCCTGTGTTATTCTTGCCAGTGTTCTTCTACAGTTCCTCTGTAGGAGGGCTAACCAGTGACTGCAGACTTGTCTCTAGGTCTTTGTGGCTGCTAATGCAGTCCGTGGGCTGTCCATCTGCCCTCCTTCACTCACCTGTTCAGCCAGCCACACATGTTCTTGATGTCTCTTAGGCAGCTTCTTTAAGGTAGATCAGTGGATAGAATGTGGGATCGGGAATCAGGAAGATCTGAATTTGAATCCAGCCTCGTGTACATATTAGATATATGACCCTGGGCAAGTCACTTCACCTCAGCCTGCCTCAGTTTCCTTATCTGTAAAGTGGGGATAACTGTAGCTCCCAGGTTGTTGTGAGGATAAAATGAGACAGTATCTGTACGTTGCTATGTAAATGCTCATTATTAATATCACCATCATCATTATTTTTGGCAGTGTGACCAAGACATAGCCACAAATGCAGAATCTTTCACTTTCAAGCTGTTTTTCTTTTAAGAGCATCCCACGAAGCTGCTGGCTGTGTTGGAAAGAGATTCAGTTTAAGACTGATGTTTTTTGATGGACTTTATTCTTTTTTTTTTTTTTTAATATTCAAAGTACAGTTACTTATAAAGCACCACTGTTTAGAAATCTCTCCCCAAAACAATTTTTGGCAATGTAGTCATGCAACTATATTCAAGAGAGGTAAATCTCACCTTTGACACCAGAGGGCCTAAGTTTGGGCCAGTTCTCTGTTAGCAGACCCTCTCTACCCACCCTCCTTCCCCCTGCTTTCATTCTTCCCTTTCAATCATCAGGCTAGTGAGAGTTAATTAATCAGGTGTTAAGTAGCCTACTATGGACTAACCTGGAGAGACAAAAGTGGATTTGGGGGATGGGGTGGAGAAGAGACTGAAGGAGATAACAAGTATGCAGGTGAATATAAATAAAATACATGTAAAATGAATTCAGGGTCATTTTAGGGAAAGGGTGCTAGCAGCTGGGGGAATCCAGAAAGGTTTCATTCAGAAGGTGAGGTGGCATTTGAGCTGAATTTTGAAGGAAGTCGAGGATTCTCAAAGGTGTGGTGAGTAGGGAATACCTTTTAGCATGGGGAAACCAGCCTTGCCATCCTAAACTTAACTGATTAACTATATTGTTCATTGAAACTGACCCTAAGGAATATGTGATGCTGAACCACGTAGGACAAGCCTGTTCCCCAGCTATGGGGGAAACGTGCCCCAGCCCCTGCTGATGATCCTGTTCTCTTATCTGAGATTCCACAGCCCTTACCAGCCAAACCACATAATTCAGTTTTTAATTACTGTAGGTAATGTCTTGAATTGTTGGTTGTTTTGGGTGTTATCTGTAACTCCCCCTCCTTTGTATAGGTTCCTTTAGGGCAAAACCGAGGTCTTCTACTTTGTGCTGTCTACTATATGAGATAAAATGGTAGGTTGATTTAAATGATGTACATTACAAAGTTGGAAGTAAATTCCTTTTCAACAAATTTGAGCTATCACTGCTGTCTGCCATAGGCAGGATCAGTCTCTGTTATCAAATCCACTAAGGAAACAGGATCTAAAAAACTCATCTTGCAAAAAAAAAAAGGAACCAGCAGATAAGGTCTATAACGTGAGGTCAAGGACCTCAACAGGCACAAATGGATTTGGTGTGCTCTCCCTCCAGAACAGTTTTAGACTGGTTCATAGGATGTGCATAGCTGTCAGGCCTTATATGTGAGAGGAATGAGGAGGTATGAGACTTTGTATATAGGGCTCCTGTCTGTTTGGAAAATCTCCTCTATCCCTACCTAGTTCATTCAAGGTACCTTTTTCCTAATCAGTCTCATCCTACCTGAAGGTCAGCAAATATGATTCAAAGATGTATAAATCATGGTCCATCTTTGCTCTATAAAAATTCTCTCTCTCTCCCCCTCCCTCCCTCCCTCCCTCCTCCCCCCCCTTCTTGTCTACAAAGGGTTTTTAAAATCTTAATGCAGTTCTAAGCTTTAATGGCATATACACAAATATAAAATGATACATAAATACAGTATTGTGAATAGTGTCAAAATGAGGAGTTTGGCTCTCTGAGGTCTCTTCCAGTTCTAAAATTCTCTTTGTATCTTCCTATAAATTGTACACACAAATACATCTTATAGATATTTCTCATCTATGAAATGAAGGCATTGTAGCAGATGATTTTTAAGATTTTTTCTGAATTTTTATTTCAACTTCCTACAATAGATATACATGTTCAAATATAAGAACAAGATAAGAAAACAAATACAAACAAAATTGTAAGAACTGAAAACCCACATAAAATAACCAACTCGCAAACAAAAAACAAACATACATAAAGGATACAAAAATAAAAATTGCAGTCCTCAAAAACCTTAAAAATTAAGAAAAGTAATTAAAATGTGGTTTCCTAGTGATTGTACATGCAAACTGTAGGCTTATGTAATTTATTAATTGGTAAAAGAAACAAAGGATACATACAATAACTTTAAAAGATAGCATCAATCTAGTGCATTTTCTTTATCATGAATTTTGTTACAGTTTGATATTGTCCTCCTTTATGTCGTTGTAATCATTGACCTTTTGGTTCTGCTTTTTTCATTCAGTATAAATTCCTAGTTTTCTCATATTTCTTTTTTTTTAAATTTTATTATAGTTTGCATCATTCATTTCCACAAGATTTTGAGTTACATATTTTCTCCCCCTCTTTCCCCCACCCACCGCCCCAAAACAGCCATCCCAGTGTGTTCCCCCTCTCCCAGTCTGTTCTCTCCTATGTCACTTTTCGGTAGGGCAGGATGGATCTCCCAACCACAGTGCCTGTGTATCTCAAGTTCCAATTGGATGTAATCAATAATAATAATAATAATTGCATATATATAGAAAGATAGATAGATACACATTCATAACATTTGATTATGGAACTCCAGATTCCAGATGCTTTCTCCTCCTCCCTCACCACCTATCCCCACTGGAAGGACAAGCAATCAAATACAGGCTGAACATGTGAGATTACGCAGAACCTCTCCATAGTGAGCACACTGTGAGAGTCTGATTACATGTCCCTTCTTCCTATCCT
>JAQQSV010013842.1:0-12429 GCA_028646515.1 Pseudochirops corinnae | reverse complement strand
GAGAATAGACTGGGGGAGGGGGGACACACTGGGATGGCTATTTTGGGGCGGTGGGTGGCGGAAAGAGGGGGAGAAAATATGTAACTCAAAATCTTGTGGAAATGAATGATGCAAACTAAAATAAAATTAAAAAAAAAAAAGAAATATGGTGCCTTGGGGATATGACTTAAATTTTCTTTCTTGTGTTTGTAAAATGGGATTGATAATCATGGGGATGTTAATGAAGATAAAATGAGGTCTTTGCAAAGCACTATGAAAGTAAACAATAGATCAATCTGTCTGTATCATTCTTTCGGTAGTGATTTCATTTTTTCAGTTTGGGTTTTTATCCCTTTTTGAAGCATTCACTCATTTTTATTTTTCTCTTTCTTTTGAGCAAAGGTGTGACATGATTTGAACTGTACACTAGGCCCATAAATACAATAGCAATGCGAAGGATGAATTTGAGAGTAAGAGAATAGAGGTGGGACTGGCTACTTGCAGTAATCCAGAGATGGGTGGTAAGGTAGGCCTGAAATAAGAAGTGACAGTGGGAAAACATTTTGAGGATTGATGTGAGAAAAAATGTAGGGATAAAAAAACAAACAGACAAAAAAATTAGATTTGGCAATAAGTTGCATATGAAAGATGAGGGAAAGAGGGAAAAAAACAAATTAACAATGATATATAGTAGCATGAGTGATTAGATAGGAAGCCAGAACAAGGAACAAGTTTGGGGTAGATGATAAAAATTTGGTTGGAAGGTATGCTGGAGTCATGTTATAGAATTTCAGAATCATGAATTTATATTTTTTTGTATAGACAGTTGGTAACTACTAATAGCTTTGAACAGAGCAATAGCACCAAAGCAATGCATTAGGGCAATCAGTTATGCATTGTGTTGTTCATCCATTTTTAAAGAGGACCAGGGACAATGTGGGATGATACCTTGACTTGAGCACGAATTGGATTCTAGTGAGGCACAGTTGGACAAAGGCATCAGCCTCACTCTCTCTTTCAGAGTCATCTAAGTCTAGGGGCATGAAAAATGCAATGGATGGCCTTTGCTCTAGTTTTATTGTGAAAGACAGACTGAAGAGGGAAGAGAGGTAATGGAGAACCATCAATCAGCTGGTTAAGAGACTGATAGTTTAGTTTTGAAAAGATGGGGACTTGTACTAATGTTGTCATAGTATGAGTGGAAAGGATTGGGAGGTATGAGGGAGATTATAGAGATATTATTAGTAGGGTATGGAAACTGATTAAGAATATATGATGAGAGAAATGTGAAGTCAAAAAGGGTTCCTGAGATCATGACTGGGATATATCTAAGTAGCAGTTGGAAATCCATGACTGGAACTTTTACTGAGTGGTTTGAAGTGGAGATATAAATTTGACTCATCTACATAGAGAAAATAAATGAAGTCATGGAGGTCAATGAGGTCAACAAGTGAGGGAATGTTGGAAGAGATAAAGGCCAAGTACAAAATGTTGAGGTGAAGTAAGGATATTAAGCCAGTAAAATATACAGAAAAAAAGAATGGCTAACAAAGTAGAACGTTATCCATAAGAGTTAACAGAAGAGAGCATATCAAAAAGGAGGGGGTGGCCTGAAGATGATAAACATATGCAGTATAACATGCTGCAGAAAGTATCAAGGTCAATACATGCTAAACCAAAAGACTGTTGAATTTAGCTATGAGAATATGGAAAGGACTGTTTCAACAAAGTGGTAGGGACTGAAGTCATTATTGTAAGGAGTCAAAGAGTGAGTGTGTAGTAAGGATGTGTAATTAGTTTTCATATACTGATTTTAAGTTTGATGGTGAAAGGATTAAGGTAAGGATTTTTTATGGTGTTAAAAACAGGGAGTATCTGAACATGTTTGTAGATGGAGCGGAAGGAATGTGGAGAGAGGGAGATATTGAAGATACATGTACAAGGGAGGGAGCAATTTCTCAGAAGAGATTTGAAGGGATGGAATATAGAATCCCAAGTAAAACAGTTTTTGATTCTGCAAGGGAGGACTCGGTGACTGAGCTCGGGCTAAAGTGGCCTGGGATTGCAGCCGCAGCCAGAGCAGCATCCTCCCACCCTTCTTGCTTTCCGTGACCCTTGGAGCACCCTAACCTCCTGCCATCATGCCATTCTCCAGCAGCCACAACATGCTGAAGTCCTGCTTCCCCACCGAGGAAGAATATCCCGACCAGTCCTCGTACAACAACCACATGACTAAAGTGCTGACTCATGAGCTCTATGAAAAACTCCAGGATAAGGCTACACCAAGCAGCTTCACTCTGGATAATGTCATCTAAACTGGTGTGGACAGTCCAGGGCACCCATTCATCATGACTGTGGGCTGTGTGGCTGGAGATGAAGAGAGCTACGGAGTGTTCAAGGAACTGTTTGATCGTATCGTTGAGTACTGACATGGAGGCTACAAGCCTTCAGATGAGCATAAGACTGATCTTAACCCTGACAATCTGCAGGGTGGTGATGACCTGGATCCTAACTATGTGCTGAGTTCTTGTGTTCAAACTGGCTGGAGCATCCGACATTCTGCCTGCCCCAACATTGTAGCTGAGGTGAGCGCTGGGCCATAGAGTAGCTGTCCATGAAAGTTCTGGCCAGCCTGGAAGGTGACCTGAATGGGAAGTACTATGCTTTGAAGAACATAACTGAGCAGGAACAACAGCAGCTGATCGATGACCACTTCCTCTTTGACAAGCCTGTCTCCCCACTCCTCTTGGCATCTGACATGGCCTGAGACTGGCCCAAGGGCAGGGGCATTTGGCACAATGATAACAAGACCTTTCTGGTGTGGATCAATGAGGAAGATCATCTGAGGGTCATCTCCATGCAGAAGGGAGGTAACATGAAGGAGGTGTTCACATGTTTCTGCACAGGGCTCACCCAGATTGAAACCCTTTTTAAGACCAAGAACTATGAGTTCATGTGGAATCCTCACCTGCGCTGCATCCTGACATGCCCATCCAACCTGGACATGGACCTCAGTGCAGGTGTCCACATCAAGCTTCCCCATCTGGGCAAGCAGGAGAAGTTTGGTGAGGTGCTGAAGAAACTAAGGCTACAGAAGAGGGAGGCAGGGGGTGTGGACACAGCAGCTGTGGGTGGTGTCTTTGACATCTCCAGTGCTGACCGACTGGGCTTCTCAGAGACGGAGCTGGTGCAGATGGTGGTGGATGGTGTGATGTTGCTCATTGAGATGGAGAAGCATTTGGAGCAGGGCCAGTCCATCGATGACCTTATGCCAGCCCAGAAATGAGCAGTTGGCCCCCAAATTCTGCACTTCCTAGTTTATTGGATGAATGAATAACCACCATCCTTCCTGGCTGTGGTGCCCTGGGGGGCTCCTGATGCAGCCTACCTAATCATGCTGTAGAGAAGTCTTCCTTCCATCCTTGGTATTAGAGTTGTATTTTTTATGGCTGAGATGCTGCTGAATGCTGAAATAATAAACTATTGTTTTGGCCTGAAAAAAAAAGATTCTGCAATGGAGAATATTTCTTTTGAAATCTCAAACGGAAAGAAATGATTAAATATACTAAAATCTGTAGAGGAGTAGATAATTAGAGTTGAGGGGATTCATATTACATGGACTTCATCTTCTTGATAAAATGTGAGCTAGGGATCACATGGGGCAAGTAAACGGGCAGTTTGGGGGACTTGGTGAGAAAGAAAAGTAATTCCTTTTTGGGAAGGTGATGGTGCCCCAGAGATGTATGGGATCATAATTGCACAGCAGTAGGGCATGTTGGAGGTCCCATGGTGTACATACTTGTTAGCCCAAGGGATCTTAAGGAGATCATGCAATCTCTTCTCAACATCTATAAAATGGGGATACTATTACACCAGCAGCTTCATCAAATTCTTTTGAGGAGAGAATTTTGTACCTTTCAAAGCACTATATAAGTGTGAGGAGTTGTCATTGTTGTTGTAAATGTGTAATGGAATTAGTCAACATTATTTTATGTTTGCCTTTGGAAGTATTTGGCTGCTGTGCATTAGGAGTTGAGATTTCCTCTAGCAAAAAACCTTGAAATCTTGAGATTTAAGTAAAGATGTGACTTAAATCTTTGTGATGAATTTTAAATGTAAGTGATACACTATTCCTTAAAGTCATTCTTATTTTTACCATTTGCTTTGGGAAGTGACACTGGTTCCTTAGACAGTCTCAAAAAGTGTCCCTAAGAAAAGAATAGTTTAGTTAGGGGAAGAAATCATCCCACAGGGTTCTTGCTCTGGGAGTTGAAAACCTGTCATGTATCCTAAAAATATTGCCTTTATTATTGTTTGAAATAAAAAATGTGAGGCACTACTGAGTAATTATCTATTATTTTTATTTATGTATGACAAGATACATTTAAACATCAAAGCAATAAGTGGAATTTTAGCTTTAATTTTTAGCTTCTCAACTTATTTTAAATTTTTTGTAATAACAGCATTTTAATGTGTAGGATATTTTTTCTCCATCTGCATTAGCAAAGATATTTTTAACTGCATTTTTAAAAAGTTAAATACAGTCTGGAGCTATGTGCAAGCTGACTTGATAACTACTGTGAAGCTGTTACGTTATGTTCTGGAAATACATATTTAGGGTTGCATAAATACTACATGCCATTTAAAAAGGCCTATTTTAAACTGCTATTTATAATATTGGTAGATTTTTTTCTCAGCTAGTCCTGTGAACAGTAACTTTTCAGTTAATAGAAATGTGCCAAAGCTGATTATTCATTCCCTTTATAAGTGGGTAGCCTGTTTCAGTGTATTGCTAGTAGCTTTTTCTCTTGCCTAAGGGAAAATTTCCTTACCTTATACTCTAAGAATGAGAATGCTCACTTGGAGCACACACAGTTTCTTGATGATGAATTCTGGGGATAATATTATACTTATGGCTATTGCTCTAGTTTAATGTTTCCTGTGTATTACAGCATACTATCTCCTGTTTAATCTTCCTCACAATGGATTTAGAACTTTACTCTCATGTAAGTAGATCCATGGGATCCTATATAGACAAAATGTATGATCATTTCACTGACTTCCCATATTTTTAGTCTTCTTGTAGCCTAACTATTCCAGTTTGGTAAATAGCCTATATTTACTTAAGATATTGTTCAATAAAAGTCCTATCTAAAGTATAAGATATAAATGGTTTTGTTTTGTACTGAAGGAGAAATTATGCAAGGAAAATCCATAACATGTCAAGCTTAGCTCCAGTGTGGACAATATACTTAGTAGTTGATGGGTATGGCCATTTACCTCTCATAAAATTGACATTTTATCTTTCTCTTTCAAGTAGCACTATTTCTAAGTGATTGTGATATAGGAATGGATGGAGGTATTGTAGGGAAATAAGATATGTTGGGGATTGTGTTGTGAAAATCTAATTCTGTCAGTGGGTCTAAAAGATGGATGTTCCTTTTTGTGAAAGAGCATTTTATAATTCATGTCACTTTCTACTTTTATTTCCTTTATGTGTCCTGGGAATAACAATAGTTGTAGTGCATGGTGACGAGGCTTGGAAAGTGTGCTGTGCTTCTTTCAGAAGAGGCCATTTTGGGATAATGGCAGCAACTTATTTAGGGCCAGGAGAATGGGTCATCTGCGATGGAATGGGTATTTGTATGTTTGTTTTGGTGGCTCACAAATACAGAAAAATTACAAAATACATTTGTTTTTGGCAAATTTCGTACTTGGAAAAGATGATGGATTGACAGCTAAGGTAACTGAAGTTCTTTCATCAGGTACATGCATCAATATGTTAATGCTTTCCCACATTAAGAATATTCTGTTATTCATAAGTCAGTTTATGGCGATTTTTAGGAGGCAGTGGGATGTGAGGTCATTTCACAGACTAACCCTTGGCTGAGTATGATTAGTATTTCAAGACAAGAATGTTTGCACTGTTGACCCTGAATGACATCTAAGAGGTTATTTACAGAAATGAATGCTGGGACATCAAGCTCTGGGATCATTTTAGTTGATTCTTGACTTTTTGAAACATTAGAGTATGCAAAATAGAGATTTTATTTTCCTTAGTTGCCTCATCTGTCTTGTCCCTAAGGAGATTGCTACCTGACATCCAGATGTAACATAAACACTTAACATACTTTTTACCCATTTCATTCATTCTCAAACTACCTTTGTGAGGATGTTAATTAGTTTCTAGTTAGCTTTAAACAGTGAGTTATGAGGTATATATTTTTTGAAATGATCTTAAGTTGTAGACTGTCAGCAGTTTTCAAGTTGCAAATTTCAGAAAAGCAACTTGAGATAATAATGAAGAAAACATTTCACATCACTGGTTTGTGGAGGGAATTCTTGGCTTTAGCGCTAAAGTGCTAAATGTGGCAACGTTTTAATGTGGGACAAAAACAAGTATGTTGAGTTCAGTGATCCCATGTCAGTAGCAGAATTCTAATCTATATGACGTTGCTAATATCAGGCAGTATGCATTAGTGAATGAATTGATGGAAATATCTAACGTTTAAAATAAATTAAGTGGCAAAAACTCAGTATGTGCTTTAATCCATAATAACTATCAAAAGTCAAGGCAACCATATTTGTGTGTTTTGATCCTTAGTAGTTAGCCTCAAACAAGGAGAAGAATGTAAGCTCCTATGATATATGTCTTCTAGTTTGAATAGCTTATGCTTAATAATAAACAGATGTTTTACACTGAATTTGTTTGACATTCCAGTTCAAGTTGATTGGAAACTGAAATAATAACAGCAGTTGTATAATTCAGCTGCTCGGTGTACTTGGGTAGTGAACATTATTTCTTTACTATATACTAAAGAATATACAAAATGAATTGAAGAGAGAATGATTCCATAGATTGCATCATATAAAAACACACTTCTCTACATGGTTTTCCACCCAAAATATAAGGGAAAAGTGAAACCATGTATCTTGAGGTGATGCCAAATAGAGGAATAAGTCATTAGATGGGACAAATCATGGAAATTTTGTGAAGCAAAAGAATTCTGAGGCATTGGGGCAGCTAGGTGGTACCATAGAGTGCTGGACCTGGAATCAGGAAGATCTAAGTTAAAATTTGACCTCAGACACTTATTGTTCTGTGAACCCAGGCTAGTCATTTAATCTCTGTCTCAGTTTCCTCCATAATAAAATGAGAATCATAATAGCACCGATCTCCTAAGGTTGTTGTGAGTATCAAATGAGATCAAATGACAAGTATTTACAAAAAGACTGCCATGAAAGTAATCACAATTTATGATCTACAGTACTTTGCTGTGGTAAAAGAGGTTAAAAAATTATATGAAGTACTTTGCAAGACCCTCTTTGATCTGATGACTTCATTTCTGGATGAGATTAATTTATGTTTCCTTTTTCTCGATGTTCAGTGCATTCTGTCTATCTTCTGTTTCCAATAGTTCTGGTAAATTTGCTTGTATTAGTTGCTAAAACATGATATTCAGACTTTGCTTGTTGCTTCAAATTTTCTAGAAACTCCGGTATATCTTAAGATTCTCTCCATACATTCCAATATGTCTGATACTTTGAAAGCTTTTTCAAACCATGTTCCAATTGTGCTGCTCTTTGATTTTCTTCGGTTCCCTTTTCTACTCCTTTTCTTCCATTCTAATTATTCTATTTTTCATAGATTCTATCATTTTGTTGTGAATGTCATCTAAGTTTCCAGACTGACATTATGCTTATTACTTATTGATTTTAATTTTATCTACATAGATATTGATATTCTTTAATTTCTCCTATTGAGCTTATTCTTCACTCTGAAAGGTCTTAAGATACATCAATTTTCATTTCTGGGACTTTTGCCCCCCTGGTGTCCAGTATTTGACATCTTTTATTCCCTTGTATTTTTTTCATTTTCCTGAAACTTTTTTCCATAGTACTTTTAAAAAAATTAACATTTCCCTCCCCTATAATGAAATTTTCGTTTTGAATTTAGTGAGTTAAAAAAATTGATCATTCTTTTATTTTGTATGTTGCCTTTTTTTTTTTCCTATTTTTGAATTAAGGAAATAGGCCTAAAATGACAGTTCTGCCTTCTCTCTGTTTATCCACTCTGCTTCAAAGTGGCAGGGAGAGGGAGAGAGATTCAAATAATTTATTAAGTACCTGTTGTGTCACAGTCTCTGTGTTTAATGATGTTCAGTATATTGGGAAGTGATTCAGTTTAGTGAATTGAGTGCTAGACTTAAGACTTGAATTTAAACCCTTTTTCAGACACTTCACAGGTTTGTTATCCTACATGTCATTTAACCTCTCTCAATCTCAGTTTTCTCAGCTGTAAAATGGAAATAATAACAGTACCTCCCTTATAGGGTTGTTGTAAGGATCACATGAGATAATTAAAATTTATAAGGCAATTTGCAAACCTTTAAGAACTCTATAAATTGTTAGTTATTATTATTATTGCTATTATTATAATAAATCTTTTATGCTCTCATATTTATATTATGCATATAATCAGAAGTCAAACCTATCTATTCTTTTATTTATGGCAAATTAATTTCTTTGCTTTGAATAAGTGAAAATATAAATGGTGGAGGTGAAAATGAAAGATTTGGATAGGTTGGATAAATTGAAAACAGTAAGGTGTAACTGACTTGGTGGCATGGTTTTCTCAATTTTTTGAGAATTAAAAAAATATGCTTATTAATATTAATATGATTTTAGGTGAATTGCCTTATTTCTAGATTTTTCTATTTATTATTAAACATGTTTCCTCCAAAAAAATAAGAATGAGGTATAAATATTAATCCTTTTAACCCCTTTCAAAACCTACTCTAGCTCTTAGCTACAGAGTTTAAGTATGGCTGATGAAAAAAAAAGAAAGAAGTATCTTTAAATATTCAATGAATAAATGATTAATGATATGTAATTTTAGAATTGACTCAGAATTGGTCACAAATCACATTTTTTCAAGTTTTTATTTTGTATATTTTAGGACGTATTCCAAGTATAGACACCTACAAACTTTTGGATGGATTCCACAGTGGTCAAATGTAGAAGTATGTTCTACTTAGAAAGAAAAGAAAGTTGCAAATGGAATTATTAAATTGGGTTTTAGGATGCTCATTTTTATCCTGCCCATGGTATGGTGCTGAATACATAAAATGTGCATAAAATTTCTTGGCAAACTCATAGAATGTTTGTGAAAGTGATTACTTTAAGTAAGTGGCCTTTAATATACAGTTAACCGATATTCTATTCCAGGAGATTATGATAAATTATATCGTAAAGTGACATTTAAGAGCTTAAGTGGTTTCAAGAGAAGTAAATATGGTTATTTTAATTAATTTTCTGCTGGACAATCACTTTACCTCCATCTGGAGGGTGGACACATCAAATCCAATTGAAATCAAGTGATTAGTTTAATAGTAAGCATTTGAAAATCCCAGTAATGCTCAGTGGCAAGCCAATTGGGTGGTGCTTCTGTCACTCCAGGGAGAATCACGATTGATTATGAGGTATCACTGGCATTTTTTTTTCAAATGATAAGTCAGTATTTGTAAGCTTTTCATTTCCAAATTCCTGTGTTTTCCTTTACTTTGCTGCATAGGAAATTTGAAATGCCTTCCATTTAAATTGTGTTTTCTTTTCCTTAGAAAATATAAGGATGATAGAAACTTTTTCACAATGTTGGTGTTTGATGTAGCTCACTCTATAAAATACGTAAGTCCTGTCCCCAATCAGTCAAGGATTTATCGAGTGACTATTATATGTGCTCCGTTTTGTCAGGCTTCTATTGCGTTATAGATTACATGTGGGGGAAGTGGTCTTACCTGTGGTGTATCCAAATCTGTACAATAGCAGTAGCAAGTTGAAGAATAATGGGATTCTACTGTTTTAATATCAGTGCTGGAGATTTTTGTCATCCTTCAAAGTCATTCCCTCTTGCTTTTCCTGAAGGGGAAAAAAGATTACAAGGAAGGGACAGAGGTGATGTACTTGGAGATTAGGATTGGTTTATGGAAAAAAGATAAAATAATACTACTACTAAGGGAGCATCTTGTAAGATCTGTGATCTCTAATTCTTTGATCTCTAAAACCTATTTTACCCTAAATCTGTTATCCTACGATCCTATGAATAGAAAATAAATAAATAAAGTTAAATATAAATGTAAAATTTTAAAAGTGATGATGATAATAATTGTACCACCTATCTCAAGGTGTGGTCGTAAAAAAAGAAATCAAAATTGCTTGGCAAATCTTAAAGTTCTCTATTAAAGCAACTTCTCTTTGGCCTATTAGCAATAGGTAAGCTGGTGTGAAGAACAGTTAGGTGGTGCAGTGGATAGAGTATAAGGCTTGAAGTCAGGAAGACTCATCTTTGTAAATTCAAATGTGGCCTCAGGTACTTACCAGCCATGTGACCCTGACCAAGTCACTTAACTCTGTTGACCTCAGGTCCTCATCTGTAAAATGTGTTGGAGAAGGAAATGGCAAACCACTCCAGTATCTTTGCCAAGAAAACCCCAAATGGGATCATGTAGAGTTTGACATGACTGAACAACAGCAAGATGGTATGAAGAGGATTTGCCAAATCTCTTAACCTGAAAGACTGAAAACCAAATGAATGTTTCAACATCTGTAATGGTTTGGATAAAGTTTTGCTAAAGGCACAGAGTTGAACAAATGATGTCTCACAGAACCACATAGTTTTATTATGAGTGAACCCGTAAGATCCATGATTATTTATGGTAGTGAGTGATGTCTCTGCTAAGATTCTTAATGAAAGGGATTACAAGTATCATGTAAAGCTAAGACAGTTAATATCCTACTTAATAGAAAGTAGACAGAGATACGATAGAAGAAAAATAAATGCAACATTTCTTTTGGAATATCTTTGGGGATGGTCCTGACAGCAATAAAGTGTTGATGAGTGTAAAGCCAAGCATGTGCAGCTTTCCAGAGGACTGCTGCTGTGAACAGGTTCAAGATTCTGATTAATAGTATAGTGAACTCTCTATTTATTCAGCAGTAAATTAGATCAAAACATTCACAGAAATCTAAGTACAGCATTCACAATGTTATGACATAACAACTTATCACTAAAATAGCCACATAGTTTTCACCAAACTGGTCACATAGATTTAAGCAGAAAAAGATATCATTCAGTAAGAACTTAACTCAGTCATCCTTAAGGATGCAAGCCTCCTTAAGGGACACAAAGTACAAAGGTCAGAGTTCACCACCCCTTAATCTTGGGGTGGGGCGGGCAGAGTCAAGATGGCGAGGTAGAAGCAGCAAAACTCTGCAGCTCTCCCCATAACCACCTCAAATACCTATAAAATATGACACTAAACAAATTTTAAAGCTCCAGAACTCATAAAAGGTCAGAGTAACAAAGCTCCCGCTGAAGGAAGCCCAGCAGGCAGACGGGAAGGGGTTCATCTCAGGATGCTGGAAGCCCAGACCAGCACCACATGAACCCATGGCTGGAGCCCTAGGGCAACCAGAGCAAGCTGTGGCTGGAGAGTGAATCACTAGCAGCTGTGGCGGTTTCCAGAATTACCAACGCATAAGAAACAAGGACAAAGGGAAAAAAAAAAAAGCCACCTCCATGTGGCTGCTTCGGAAGCTTCCAGCCTGCAGATTGCAGGGGGGCCAAGTGATCATTCAGAGGCTAAGTGCTCTTGCCTTGAACTGCCTGATCGAGATCACAGTCTTGGGTGGTGGTCCTGAGGTGTGTTTCAGTGAGCCAAAGCTAGTGGGGGCTGCAGAAATGGTGGCCTCCTAATAGCTCCAGCACCTGCAAAAACCTCAGTGATTTGGGACAGAGCTCTCCCCTCTGAAAGCTGTGTTCTACTGAGCCCAAAAGTCAAGATATTGACTGACAACTTGGGCAGGCAAAGAAAGCAAAGCAAGCTCAGCAATGCAACTTTAGATTCCTTTTTTGGGGACAAAAAGGATCAAAGCATGGAACAGGAGGAAGACAACACAGTCAGAGCTCCTTCACCAAAAGCTTCCAAGAAAAATGTAGATTTGTTACAAGACATAGAGCAGCTTAAGAAGGATTTTGAAAATCAAATAAGAGAAGTGGAGGAAAAATTGGGAAGAGAAATGAAAATGATGCAAGAAAATCATGATAAGAGAGTCAACAACTTGACTGAAGAAAATAGCACCTTAAAAAATAGATTAACTCAAATGGCAAAAGAAGCCCAAAAAGCCAATGAGGAACAGAATGCCTTAAAAAGTCGAGTTTGCCAGATTGAAAAAGAATCTCAAAAGAGAATAATTTCTTCAGAATTAGGGTGGAGCAAATGGAAGCAAATGACTTTATGAGTAATCAAGATACTATTAAACAGATCCAAACAGATGAAAAAATAGAAGACAATGTGAAATATCTCCTTGAAAAAACCACTGACCTGGAAAATAGATCCAGGAGAGATAATTTAAAAATTATTGGACTATCTGAAAGCCATGATCAAAAAA
>JAQQSV010013841.1:0-12430 GCA_028646515.1 Pseudochirops corinnae | reverse complement strand
GAACTTGAGATACACAGGCACTGTGGCTGGGAGATCTATCCTGCCCTACTGAAAAGTCAGAGGCGTGAGGCGGGAAGACATAGGAGAGAATAGATTTGGGGAGGAGGGATACCCTGGGATGGCTGTTTTGGGGCGGTGGGTAGGGGAAAGACGGGGAGAAAATTTGTAACTCAAAATCTCGTGGAAATGAATGATGTAAACTAAACTAAAATAAAATAATTAATTTTAAAAAAAAAGAAAAACTAGCTATTGGACCTTGGGCAAGTCACTTAACCCCAATTTCCCTACCTTCCCCCCTCCAAAAAACAAGAGAGAGAGAGAGAGAGAAATTCCATTTAAAATAACTTTAGTCTACCTGCCAAAAACCCAGACTCTGTACATATACAATCACAAAATGCTTTTTATACAAATAAAGTCAAATATAAACAAGTAGAGAAATATTAATTGCTCATACATAGACCAAGCAAATACAATAAAATGACAATTCTACTTAAGAGTGAGGGAGAGAATTCTGAACTCAAAATTACTAAAAAAAAATAATTTTTACATGTAATTGAGAAAAATGAATTCAATTAAATAAGAAAAGAATTTAGGAAAGATATTGATGATCTAATTAAGAAAATTTAAAAGGAAAATATTAAAATGATTATATATATATATGATCATTTTCCCTTTGTATTGACATTGCAAAATTCATCATACATGAAATTTATCTTTGCCCAAGAACTAAATAATTTTTAGATAATTCAGTCCTGAGATTAGGAGGAAATATTTTTCAAATGAGTTCGGATTTCATTTTAATCAATAAACATATACAGGGTAAGAATATGTAGAGATCACTTATTAATATATTTTTAATTTAATCCCCTAAGCAGTGATGAAAATTCACACAAAAATATTCCTCTGGAATTTCATGAGTGATACATTTGATTCATTGTATTTAAATTGGAGCTCTGCTGCTTATGAGCTATGTAACTTTTATCAAACAATTTAACTTCCTTGTGGTTCAGTTTTCTTATCTGTGAAGTAGGAATTTATACTCAAACTATCTCTTTTATAAGGTACTGTCATACTCAAATGAGATAATGTATATTATTTGCAAACCTCATTTTATAAGCATATATTATTAGCATGCTATTATTCCTTGTAATTAGAGTAGGTGGTATAAAATTATGAATACCAGTTGACTTTACATTTTCATAAAAATGGAAGTAATAAATGATTGCTTCAAGAATAATGAATTACTCTTTTGGAGTACATAATAAATAAGGCAAGAATTATAAATTATGTTTTTCCATATTCATACTTTTCAGTCTTAACACAGATTTTCTTGAAGATCTTAAACAATAAGTTTATAAAACATAAAATCATGTAAATAGCTACAAAGGGAGTGGAAATAAAGCACATCTAATACACCAATATGCCACATATGGTAATTTCAAAGTTACAATACCATATGTCTTTGAATTGTGATTCAAAGGTGTGTGCCATCTTAGTCAATGTAAAAAGCACAACAACATTTGTCTCAGCATCAGCTGGCATAAGATATTTCCACATGGTGAAATTCCATTTTATTTATATGCATATCTCATAATAGGATCCAGCAGATGGTATGGTGCTGACTGCTATCTAATGGGATCTTGTCAACTATGTCTGCATTTTCAGGAATTATTTGAGATAAATACTTAGGATATATACTATTAGAGACTGATTCTTCATTAGCTTCAAAAGAGAAGTTATAAAGGATGGAATGGGATTGATGTGAAAGGGACACTAATCAGAAGTAATCAAATCAGAGATGTCTTACTTGCTCATTTTGACACAGATAAACTCACATGGTATGCATTTACGTGGAACTATACTGTACATATATGTGTATGTATAAGCATTGGTGAGAAATTCCAAAGTGATGATAGGTAATCAAACTTGATGCTGCCACTAACTACAAAGTTTGCATATTTTTGTAAGTAGAGAATATTAGAAGTTGAGCATATATCCTCTTCATATCAAAAGCCTGCCATTATAAATTCATAGGTGCTACCTCTTATAATTTCTCAGATATTATTATCTATTATGTATATACTTACTATAGGTTATAGATTTTAATTGAACCTTCCAAGTTGTTTACAAAATGTCAACTTAATTGTATTATAAAAAAATTATCTTACATGAAAACTTCATTGTAATGTGGAGGTGACCTGAGATTCTGAAAGTTTATTCCAGTAAACTAAAAGGTCTTGTCTAGGTCCTGTCAAATTGGAAAAAAACAAACAAACAAACAAACAAACAAAAAAACCTTCTATTATACTCCTGTTGACCAGTTGTACATCTCTTCTGTAATGACTCATTTCGAAAATATGGGGAAGGCAGAGCCAAGATGGCAGTGTAGAGGCAGGAAAACTCCACAGCTCCCACATAATCACTTCAAAAACCCATAAAATATGACTCTAAACAAATTTTAGGGATCCAGAACTCACAAAATTACAGAAAAATACATGTCCTGGTGAAGGCAGCTGGGTAGGTGGAACAGGAAAGGCTCATTGCAGAGCACTGGCAGCCAAAACCAGCCAGGCCTAAAACTGTGGCTTGACCTATGGCGAGTCTAGACAAGCCATTGCTGGAGCTGTTAGGAGAGTGGATCAGTAGCAGCTGCGGTGATTTCCAGACTTATCAAGACATAAGAAATAACAACTAAGTGAAGGATTAGTGGAACTCGGCTAAACCTGGGGGAGAAAAGTGGGTCTGCCATCTACCTCCATGATAAGAAAGAAGCAGAAGTGGCGCAGCCACATCCACGTGGCTGCTACAGAAGCTCCTGGCCTGCAGATTGCAGGGGGGCCAAGGGATCATTCAGAGGATAAGTGTTCTTGCCTTAAGCTGCCTGGATTCAGAGAGTGGTCTTGGGTGGTGGTCCTGAAGTGTGTTTTCAGTGAGTAAAAGCTTGTGGGGGGGTGCAGAAATGGTGGCCTAATAGCTCTGGCAGATGCGAAAACCCCAGAAATTCTGGGACAAAGCACTCCCCTCTGGAAGCAGAGTTCTTCAGAGCCAGAACATCAAGTAATTGACTGGCAACATGAGCAGGCAAAGGAAGCAAAGTAAGAACAGCAATCCAACTTTAGATTCCTTTTTTGGGGACAAAAAGGATCAAAGTGGGGAATGAGAGGAAGACAACATAGTCAGAATTTCTGTACCAAAAGCTTCCAAGAAAAATGTAGACTGGTTAAAAGCCATAGAGCAGCATAAGAAGGATTTTGAAAACCAAATAAGACAAGTGGAGGAAAAATTGGGGAGAAAAATGAGAATGATGCCAGAAAATCATGAAAAGAGAGTCAACAACATGACTGAAGAAAATATCACCTTAAAAAATAGATTAATCCCAATGGCAAAAGAGGCCCAAAAAGCCAATGAGGAGAAGAATGCCTTAAAAAGTCAACTTTGCCGGATGGAAAAAGAATCTCAAAAGCTTTCTGAAGAGAATAACTCCTTCAGTATTAGGTGGAGCAAATGGAAGCAAATGACTTTATGAGAAATCAATATACTATTAAACAGATCCAAACAAATGAAAAAATAGAAGGCAATGTGAAATATCTCCTTCCAAAAACCACTGACCTGGAAAATAAATCCAGGAGAGACAATTTAAAAATTATTAGACTACCTGAAAGCCATGATCAAAAAAACAACCTAGAAAGCATCCTTCAAGTAATTCTCAAGGAAAATTGCCCCGATATTTTAGAGCCAGAGGGCAAAACAGAACTTGAAAGAATTCACTGATCACCCCTTGAAAAAGATCAAAAAGAAGACTCCTAGGAATGTTATAACCAGGTTCCAGAGGTACCAGATCAACGAGCAAATATTACAAGCTGCCAAGAAGAAACAATTTGAATACTGTGGAAACACAATTAGGATAACCCAGGATCTAGCAGAGTCTACAATAAGGGATTGAAGGGCCTGGAAAATGATATTCTAGAGATCTAGGGAGCTAGGATTAAAACCAAGAATCACCTACTCAGCAAAATTGAGTATTTCAGGGCAAAATATAGTCATTCAATGAGGTGGTGGGCTTTCAAGCATTCTTACTGAAAAAAATCCAGAACTGAAAAGAAAATTTGACACTCAAATACAAGAAGCATGAGAAGGTAAACATGGAAAGGAAATCATAAGGAACTTATCAAAGTTGAACTATTTACATGCCAACATGGAAAAATGATAATTGTAACTGATGAAACTTTTCTCAGTATGAGGATAGGTGAAGGGAATACAAATGTATAGCTATGCATCCATAAACATAAGTCTATATAGGAGGGTATATGTATGCATATGAATACATATCTGAGTATGTATAAAAATGTGTACATAGAGGGCACAGGATCAATTTAATAGGAAGGGATGACACTTTAAAAGGTGAAATTGTGAGGTGGGAGAGGAATAGAATGAGATGAGACAGGGAGAGACAGAATCAGGTTAATCATCTCATATAGAAGAGGCAAGGGATAACTGTTACAATGAAGGGGAAGAACAGGAAGGCAAAAGGGAATGGATCAACCTTCCTCTCATTGAATTTGGCTTAGGGAAGGAATGACATAAACTCTAAACTGGGTATCTTGCTACACAGGAGAGTAGGGAGAAAGGGGATTAGAGGGGGAATGATGGAGGGGAAAAATGGGTGGGGAGTGTTGCTGGAAGCATACACTTTTGTAAAGGGACAGGGACAGCGTAGAGAATAGAACAAGGTGGGGGCAGGATAGGAAGGAGGGACATATAATCAGTTTCTCACAGTATGTCCATTGCGGAGATGTTCTGTGTAACTACACATGTACAGTCTATATTGAATTGCTTGTCTTTCCAGTGGGGTTGGGTCACAAGGGAGGAAGGGAAAGAATCTAGAATTTAAAGTCTTATAATCAAATGTTAAAAATATATATGTATATATTATTATTATTATTATTAACTACATGCAACTGGGAATTAAGATATACAGGCACTGTGGTAGGGAGATCCATCTTGCCCTACTGGAAAGTCAGAGGGGTGATGGGATAGGACATAGGAGAGAAGAGATTGGGGGAGGGGGCATACAGTTGGATGGCTGTTTTGGGGTGGTGGGTGGGGGAAAGATGGGGAGAAAATTTGTAACTCAAAATTTTGTGGAAAAGTGATGTAAACAAGAAATTAAGTAAATTAATTAAAATTTAACAAAAAGAAAAAAAAATATCTAATCAAAGGTTCAAATGGAAAAGAAATTTTCTATAAGTGGGTGAACTCTTCCAGAGGTTCCTGTTTGCAGTTTATGTACAGCTGATTGCATAAAAACTCAGAAGTTTGCAGGACCTTTCCAATGAGATGTATGACTATTTTAAAGAGATCAGAGTAATAATCCATACTGGACAAATTAAATCATCGAAAATGGCTATTGTCCATAATGACATGAAATTAAACAGATAATCTATTGTCCATAAAAAAAAAGAAAAAAAAAGAAAATATGGGAGAAGCTTCTCAACATCCTGGCATAATATCTTTCAAGAAATAAACACCTGTGTCTCTAAATTCTCTTTATCAATGACTTTAGAGAAGAGAAAGAAAAAGATTCTTGTAGACGTATAGGGGAAGCTAACTCCTTAATATGCTCTTGATGTCTAGTCTGCCTTTCTTGAAAAAGAGGACTCATTTTCACCTAAGGAGAAATTTCCCAAAGTCTCAGTCACATTAAAATTCTGTCTAGCAATTAAGAGATTCTCATTCCAAATATTTCAAGCTTAACTGTGTAGCAGCAACCACACTTGGATACCCAGGATGGCTGCTAGCACAGGTTCTTAGATCTGCTTTACTTGGAAAGATAATTGTTTGAGAGATTAACAACCTTTTTAATCATGTTCATTACTTCAGGGGGAAAATCAGCACCCTGAACTTCAGAGAAAATCCAAACGAAGAAAATACAGAGAAAATACAAGCAAACAAAAAGTGACCAACAGACTGGAATTCTATCTGAGAAATTAGTAAAGATCAACAGACAAATTCAACTGTCTGACCAAAGCAATACATACATAGTTACCAGAGAGAGAAGCACCAATACCTGGGTTTCTCAAAACTGAGGAGGGGGGTCCTTAACAGCTACCCAGAATCTCATCTGGTCCAATCACAAGAATACTCTTCCAATGAGTGACCCACAAAGCAAAATGCTAACCTCAAAATATATATACACTTCTTCAGTGTCAGAAGGCATCATAACCCTCATGACCCAATGCCTAATTAGAAATTAACAAAAGGTGGGGGCCTTCCTGAAAAACAAGCCTCCCCTAATCAAGCTTCCCTTAATGGGACCCATGTGAGGTCGATTAATGGGCAGGGAAGATCTTATATCTTATTAGCTTTACAACACAGTGAGCTTCTTATTTTTCTATTCCCATTAGCTGCTCCATTCTTGGGCAGTGACTGTTGCAGACAACAACTAAATTATGAGATCAAATCTTAACATGAGAACACCCATCCTGTGCCTCCTAAATTCTGCAGTTGGTACTTTCACACAGTTCAAACTTAGGCCAGAAGTTTCTTAGTGATACAGTGTTTTTTAAAAGCACCATCCCTAAGAATAAAAATATGATGGAGGACAAAAAGCAAAAAGGAAGAAGTCCCTTTCACAAATAATTGTTTAACATTAATATGATCTTCCCCAGGAATATTGACATTTTAAGAGCTATAATTTACTTAAACTGAAGAAATGAAGATGTGCCTATTTTCAAGTCTTTTCTGAGGAAAACTTAATGGGGGGGGGGGGGGCAGAGGAACAAATTTTACTCCTGAAATCACATATTGTAAACAGCAATCTGCAAGGCCTGTGCTACTTCTATGACATTGAAGAATTCCCTCTCATTTCTTAAAGCATCAAATTCTGGGTCATATTTTTAAGGTATCATCTTGGATTTTCAATCTATTCTCTTACACTCCAGCTTCTTCTACCCTGCTGTCAACTCTCCTCCCTTCTGCCTTATAATAGAAGGTTTTGGACTGTAACCATGTCTATACCTGCAAATAAAAAGAACTAATGTTTCATCTAACTTTAGACTAAGCCCAAACTGCAAAGCAACAGACGATATGTTGCATATCAAATACTTTGATATTCACATATATGGATTAAATACTGTCCCTTAATAATTGTTTACTCCTTGAAACAGTTTGCAATGTGTCTGGATTTATCATTGCATCTGATTCTTGGAGCACTTTACAGAAGAAATAATTGAGACATTGAATAAACAAGATCACCAAATAAGTTCATAGTAGATCCAGGTCTACAATTAGTAAGCCACGAAACTTTTGGTAAGTTAAGTTGACTCTCATAGACCAAATGATTATTATTTTAATTTGTAATAAAAACAATATTAATAAACTCACCTAAACAAGTTAATTTCCAGCCGGACTCTAAGTTCTAAATTAAATATATAAACATGTGATATAGTGCATTTTCCTGGTAATTTATAAAAGACGGGTTCAGTCAATCAAATGGTAAGCATTTTAGAAACATTTTATTTATTAGTTCTCTCAAGAGTCTTGACATTTCAAATTTTGAAAAATCTCTAGCTTTAGGGTTTTTATTTGACCCCTCCCTAAATATCATATTTTTGCATTGCATTTTGATAACTCAATAACATTTTTAAGGAAAGAATATTTTTCATTGTTGGTTTGTTTGGTGTGGTTTTTTTTTTTTGGCTTTCAGGAATACAGTATGAAATACTGTAATGCAAGAATACAGAATGCAAGGAACAGTCTTTTTTTTTTTTTTAACTTCAAATCACCTCAGTAGACTTAAGCAGAATTTATCCTCTGCAACATTCAGGATATTACTCTAATACACAATTAAACTCTTTAGCCTGGTGATTCACTGCAGGCAATCCCTTCTTTTTCAATAATACCTGTCTTAATGAAGAGGGCACATGCTTTTATTAGAAACTTCATTAACAAAGATGACAGGATTGGGGAGGGATGATAATCATGTGATTCAGAAGTATAAAAGATTTTGGAAAGCATTTTGGAATAACCTCCTTTTTTCAGAGATAAAGCAAATGAGGCTCCATGAGGTAAAATGACTTTTCCAACATCATAGACGTATCAAGTAGGGATGATAATTGCCAAATATTTGAAGGCCTGTCAAATTGAAAAACAATTCAACTTATTTTGCACCTAAGTATGTGCTAGTAGCAGGGACCAGGTGAGCTGGGAAGGAATGATTGGCACACAATCCTGGCAGTCAAGTATTTTTTTTTTTAAATCGTATTTTATTGTTTCCAATTACCTGTATAGACAATTGTTAACACTCATTTTTTAAATTAAATTTTAAGTTCCAATATATATTTTTTCTCTCCCTCCTTTTCCTCTTATTTCATATGGCTACAGGTAGTTTTGATTTCTTTATGCAAAAATTGCCCTTTATATCCTGGAGATATTTATTAACAGAATAAGATGTGTATTAAAATTTGTCTTAATTCTCTATATATTAGAGAAACAAAACCTTTATTAGAGGAACTTGCTGCTAAGATTGTTTCCTAGCTTTCTACTTTCCTTCTAATCTTGGTTGAATTGGCTTTGTTTGTGCAAATGCTTTCCATTTTAATATAATCAAATTATTCATTTTTACATCTTAAATGCTCTTTTTCTCTTGTATGGTTGTAAATCGTCCCTTCTCCATGGATCTGAAAGGTAAACAACGCCTTACTCTCATAATTTGCATATGAGTGCTTTCTAAATTATATTGACCTCTTGGTAGATGGTATAAGATGTTGGTTTATACCTCATTTCTGCCATACTGTTTTCTAGATTTCCCAGCAGTCTTTGTTATTACTTCTTGTTCGAGAAGCTGGTGTCTTTGGGTTTATCAAGCACTTGATTACTAAAATCACTTACCCCTCTGTCTTGTGTACCTAATCTATTCCATTGATCCACCACTCTCTTTCTTAGCCACTACCAGATAGTTTTGATGACTACCACTTGATAATATAGTTTGAGATCTGGTAGAATTAGTCCACCTTCCTTTTGCATTTTTTTCTTTAATTCTCTTGATATTCTTGATCTTTTGTTCTTCCAGACAAATTTTGTTATTTTTTCCAGCTCTATAAAATATTTTGGTAGTTTTTATTGGTATAGCACTGAATAAATAAATTAATATAAGTAAAATTCTCATTTTAATTTTATTGGCTCAGACTACTCATGGGCAACTGATATTTTTCCAGTTGTTTAGATCTGATGTTATTTGTGTGAAAAGCATATAATTGTGTTCATGTGGTGTCTGGACTTGTCTTGGAAGTTAAACTCTCCAGTATTTTATATTGTCTATGGTTATTTTTAATGAAATTTTTCTTGCTATCTCTTGCTGCTAGGTTTTGTTGACCATATATCGAAATGCTGGTGGTTTATGTGTGTTTGTTTTACATCCTGCAATTTTGCTAAAGTTGTTAATTGTTTCAAGAAGTTTGTTAGGGTGGAGCCAAGATGGTGGAGAGAAATCAGTAACTTACATGAACTCCTCCATGAATTTTGTTACTAACCTTTAAAAAGTGAATCTGAACAGAATTTAGAGTGACAGAATCCATTTGGAGATGGAGGATGACAGATTCCCAGTCCAGGAAAGTACACATCTATGACTGGGCAGGGAGAACACAGAGCATGGAGAACCTGGACCAGAGACTAGACCACAGGGGAGCGAAACCCAGTGAGTGGACTCGCCCAATGCAAGGGAAATTCACAGACCTCTCACCATCAGACAGAGGACCTGTCGCAGCTGGGTAATAGAAAGCACAGGGCCAGTGGCAGCAGCAGTTACTCCTGGGGCTATCAAATTAAAAATCACCTTCCTGAACCTTCTGGAACCAACATTGTTGAGTAAACCCTAGCTGCTCTAATCCCCTACTCTGACCCTGAAAACTCAGAGATTATTGCCCCAGTGTAAAATTCTGAAGTAGTGGAACCAATGGCAGGCTTGGGAGTCATAGAGGAAGGGTGTGACTGAGGCTGTGCTGAGACAGAAGTGAAGGGTAGGAAGTGTCCCAACAAGCAGTATCTCAGCTGACCAGCTGGAGATCCCAAAACCCAGGGTTTGGAGCCATCAAGCACTAACACCAAAACTGCAGGTGTGCCATAGCACAATAGGGGAATCTGCAGACACCAGCAGGGCTTGGTTACCAGTTGCTGAGCCTTCCTGGGCTCTAGCCCAGGGGCACAAAGCTGGAAACATGAAGTGGCCAGACCACTCATGCCCCACAACTTACTCTATGAGCCTCAAGGCAACTCAGGGGAAGAACATAAAGTCCTGGCTTTGGCATCAGTCTAGAGACCCAGAGGCTACAGCACAGAAAGTCAACAACCAAGCCCCTAGCTCCCAGATTGAGAAGCATGAGTCAGAGCTCTCTGTATCCCAGAAGAAGAAATCTATGTTAAAAGTCAGAAAACAGGCAATCACAAGTGGCAAGAAGGAAACTGGGAAACCAAAAATAAAAACAATTAAATCCTATTATAGCCAGTAAAAACAACCAAAATCAGAGGACAACATTGACTCTATATATGCAGCTGAGACCACAAAAAGGAATATAAATGGGTATCAAGTCCTAAAAGCATTCTTGGAAGAGCTCAAGAAGGATTTTACATTGACCAATTCTTTTAAAATTACATTGACCAAAATTCAAAAAAATCTTTGTGAATTGGGAAGGGAATTTCAAAATCTAAGTGAAGAAAACAAATCTCTAAAAATGAAATCTGAACATATGGAAGAGGAGCTTAAAAATTTAACTGAGGAAAATCATTCACTAAAAATTGGAATCAACCAAATCAAAGCTAATGACTCTATAAGGCATCAAGAATCAGTCAAATAAAATCTAAAAAATGAAAAATTAGAAAAAAATGTAAAATGTCCCAGTGGAAAAACAACTGACCTGGAGAACATATCCAGGAGAAATAATCTAAGAATTATTAGTCTAATGGAAATCCATGACAAAAAAAAAAAAAAACAGCCTGTACAACATCCTACAAGAAATTATCAAAGAAAACTGCGTTGAGGTCCTAGAACCAGAGTATAAAATAGTTATTGAAAGAATATACAAAACACCTCGTGAAAGAGATCCCAAACTGAAAACTCCAAGAAATATTGTAGCCAAATTCCAGAATTATCAAGTCAAAGAGAAAATAACACAAGCAGCCAGAAAGAAACAGTTCAGATATTGAGGAACCACAGTCAGGATCACACAGGACCTGGCAGCTTCTACATGAAAAGTTCGAAGGGATTGGAATATGATACTTTGTAAGGCAAAAGAGCTTGGACTGCAACCAAGGATCAACTATCTAGCAAAACTGAGTATAATCTTTCAGGCAAGGAACAAAATAAGGGACTTCCAGACTTTCCTGATGAAAGAACTGGAGCTCGATGGAAAATTTTATCTTCAAATACAAGACTCAAGAGACACATAAAAAGGTAAACAAGGAAAACACACACACACACACACATTCACATAACTTGTGATTCAGTAATAGCTATTTACATTCCAATATGGATGGTTGATACTTATCAATATTGAGAATTGCATAATTATTGTGACATTGAAAAGAGATAGATAGATAGATAGATAGATAGATAGATAGATAGATGGATGGATGGACAGATTGATGGTGTGGGTATAAATCAACTAATTTGATGACAAAAAACCTTATTAAGGAGTTAATGGGGGGGAAAGGAAAGGAGGAGGCAGAAAAGGGTAAATTATGCCACAAAAAGAGGCATAAAACACACTATAGTAGAGGAAAAGAAGGGAGGGAGATGATTATTATATGAACTTTACTCTCATTGGTTTTGGTTCAAGGAGGAAATAACATAATCAGTTAAATATAGGATTCTAACATGAAGAGACACATAAGCTCAGTATAGCAGAAGGAAAGAAGGGAGGGAGAGGAGCATTGTTTGAAATTTGCTCTCATCAGACTGGGTTCAAGGTGGGAATAACATACTTTGTTAAGATAAAAATCTATTGTGCCCTACAGGCAGTAGGAGGTGAAAAGAGGGGGAAAGGAGGGAGTTAGAAGGGAGAGTAGAAGCAGTAAGGGGGGAGGGTATGTAAAGGAAGGGAGTGGATGAGGAAGGAATACTGGTGGTCAAAAGAAAAACTCTTAAGGAGGGGAGGAAGAAAGGAGAAATAAAAAAATAAACAGGGGAGGGAATAGGATGGAGGGAAAGACACAGATAGTAATCATTACTGTGAATGTGAATGGGATGAACACTCCCATGAAACAAAGACAGATAGCAGAATTGATTAAAAACCATAATTCTACAATATGCTGTCTACAACAAACACATTTGATACAGTGGTATACACACAAGGCAAAGGTAAAAGGAAAGAGTATAATATATTATGGTTCAGCTAAAATTAAAATAATAAATATTTATTTTTTATAATAATAATAA